>JAYRCO010000797.1:0-17194 GCA_037042815.1 Ceratobasidium papillatum
CGGATGGCAGTCAATCTCACCGTACCTGAACAAAGTGAAGGCTCGCTTACCATCTACGGACAACCCTTCGAGAGACAGACGGCGATACCTAAATCAGGTGTACGAGGTTCTCGGATCAATACTCGACAAGCAAGGATACACTGGGATTACAGCTAATGACCAACGTAACTCGAAGGATCGTGTGTACAGCCATACTGGATATTACGTATGTCGATGTTACGGTCAGATTCTTCATGCTAATAGAAATTTGTTTAGATAAAAAATGGAACGCGAACAGGTCCTATGGATACATATCTGAAGACCGCCAAGGCTCGACCCAACTTCACGCTCATGACTTACACAAAAGTTCTCTCGGTCATACGCAACGGAGATAAAATCACCGGCGTCCAAACCAATAACACTGATGGTGAGTGTGCCTCGAACTTTGGGCCGTATATACTCATCACCACGGATAATGCAGGTGGCAACGGCGTCATCAACCTATCTTCAGCTAAGGGTCGAGTGATCTTGGCAGCCGGGGTGTTCGGTACTGCCAAGATTCTGTTTCAGTCAGGTATGCCTGCCCTGTTTGGTCATTTCCTACGCGTGTTCATGATATGAGCAGGGATCGGACCTAGCGATATGCTGTCGATCGCTGCGGCAAATGCATCTGTCGCGAAGTACATGCCTCCTGCATCTCAGTACATCAACCTTCCGGTCGGAATGAACGCCACGGATAATCCGGGAGTGAGAGTGGTATTCGCCCATCCCAGTGTAGATAGCTACGACAACTGGGTCGATGTTTACTCCAACCCTCGACCGGCAGACGCTGCCCAGTATATATCAGACCTTTCGGGTGTATTCACTGCGCCATCCGCTCATGCCAACTTCTGGCGAGCGTACAACGGGACCGACGGGAGGACGCGCTACATACAGGGCACCTGCAAACCTGGCGGATCTATTCCACCATTGTCCTCTTACAACGCCTCATCTGTATTCACATGTACCTTGTACCTGGCTACTGGTCTGACGTCAGTCGGAAGGATAGGTAAGAATTTGAGTTGATGGCTGAGGATTTTTATTGATTTTTAAATGGCCAGGCGTCAACTCGGTCATGCGAGGGAGCGTTTTGACAAAACCATGGTTGACTGACCCAGTCGACCAAATAGTTCTTGAAAGAGGAATATCAGACTTTCTTTCAACGTACAACCAGGTTCCAAATCTTCAGCTGGTTACTCCTAACAGTACCACACCTATTTCAACCCATGTTACAAGCACAGTTTTTGGCTCTAATCATTGGGTTGGGTCGACCAGGATTGGTACAAACTCCTCGAACTCGGTTGTTGACCCAAACACTAAGGTCTGGAACACTAGTGAGTAGACCAAGATTATCTATGGTTCGGTATCTTATTATCTTTGTCAGAAAACCTGTTTATTACTGATGCTGGTATCAACCCTGGTATGACCACTGGAAATCCCACTGGATCGCTCTTGGTAATGTGTGAGATGGCTGTGGCTAAGATTTTAGCACTGCCCGGAGGTCCCTGACGAAATGCTACACAATGTGTGTGTGTATGTTAGCTGGTCCATTCTATGTACTAGAACGCATATAGTCGATGCTATAAATGACGTGATATATATCAAAATTCACCATTCTGTGTATACACTTGCGGACAAAACTGACTTGCCAAGCATTGTTCTTGGTGTAGCCCGGAATTGAGCAGAGCTTTCATACTAAAAGTGCAGATTGTACATATAGAACACTATGTCTCAGAATAAATGCATGTACTTGAGCTTGAATGATAGCTGTGTGTAGAGCAATAGGGAAGAGAGCGAGAAGAGTTACATAGGTCAATTTTGTATTCCATCGGCTACAGTAGCTAAAAGAGCTCTAAGCATGTGAACAGATATTTCTGATTCGTAGGAGTATTAAATGAACTAGATCGTTCAAAGCGGCGATTCCGTTGGCGAGATATGAGCCTTGCAAGATCTTGAATTTTGTCACGAATTTGGCAAACAGTAGCAAACTCCTTTGAGGGCCCTGGTTTTGCAAGGAGCTGTGGAACGACCTCGTCTTTGGCTAGGGTTCTGGTGGAGGGACATGGTGTTCGTCGCGTCGGCACATGACCCGAGCTCGTTGGATTCAACCTTGTTCGAACATGACTACATTCTACGCCTATACGCTCACCGAAGCCTACATGCGCGAAGCTGCCGTCGCTAGCAAATTCCCTTGGGCAAATGGCGCCGCTGTTGAACGGCAAATGGCTACCCAGTATTTTCTCCACCTAAAAGCTTTTGGCCCTCTCCGATTGAAGAGGGCATTGCTTAACAATCACTCAGGCTCCGCCTTAGTATTGGGAAAAAACGACACTGATATGGAATCTATCCCCGAAGGCCGCAAAAAGCGAACGATGAAAATATTTGGCTGTCCGCCTCATTTGTTTACCAAACTCCCTGACGAGTCAGGTTACTCCGCTGTTGTAACTCCAGAACAAGACTGGATTGATGGAAAAGGCTATGAGCCTGTTTTAACCCCTCTCGGTACGCTAATGTGAGTTTCATATGTGTTCCATGTATTCCTCGCCATCTGATAAATTGTCAGGCATAACACTCCCCTCACACCTGAGGATGAGAGAATTTGACCGTTGTTTACCAAACTTTGAGTTTATTTTGTATCATACCATCGTACAAAGAAACACGCTGTTGTAGGAGATATAAACAATAGATACCTCGGGCTGGTCCCAGAGTTGGCCCAAATATGAGTCAGTAGAGCGTTTATGAAGCTAGTTTTGATGAGTCAAACAGACCATGGCCGAAATGTCTAATAGTTACACAGCTGCGTAATAGCACCACGAAATAGCACCAGCTCATACGGGGTGTCGTGTAACAAAGGTATCGCGGTTTAGTCTCTTGAGCATGATGAGATTTGTAAAACTGGGTGGAGTGGTTCGCGTGCGGGTGGCTGGGGCGTTTAAAGTGGCCAAAGCACATACACCCCAGCATACATACTTGACCTGTAATACACGTGACTACGTTCTCCTAACAACCTCCCTCGCTCGAACATGACTACGTTTTACGCCTATACGCTCACCGATGACTACATGCGCGCGGCTGCTGTCGCCGGTAAAGTCCCTTGGGCCAATGGACCTGCTGTTTCTCGTCAAATGGCTATCCACTACTACCGCTACCTCAAAGCCTACGGCCCTCTTCGAATGAAAAGTGGGATGATCAACGGGAGTCCAGGCTATATTATAGCCCTAGGAAAGAACAACACTGATCTCGAATCCATCCCTGGTAGCATCGTGAAGCAAACGAGGCGAATGTTTGGCTCTCCACCTCACCTGTTTACCAAAATCCCCGACCAGCGCTATGCATACTCCACTGTTGTGAGCCCAGAGCAAGACTGGGTCGAAGGGAAAGGCTATGACCTTGACGTAACACTACTTGCTGTGCATTGGTGAGCACTATGTGCCCCCAGTATACCGTTCAATAGCTAACTTAGAACCAGGCACAATATTCCTCTTGCGCCCGAGGATCAAAAGATATGAAAGTCGTTCAAGTCCTCCTAGTGCATTCGATTTTTCTCCCTGTCCCTGGCCTTAATAAACTTCCTAAACACCATTTTCAATCGTTAAAGGTCTCGTAGAAGAAATCCTGTAACTTGGTCCAAGCACCCCTTAACATTGTTGATTTCATGACTTTGCCGCAATTCATTTATTTCCCCTCGCATTTTCCTCTCTTGTGTATATGTGCAGTTATCTCCATGCGCTTAAATGCTTAAGTCCGCCCTGCCCAGTCGAGTCGACAAATTAGACCACAAGATAACAAAGCTTCATACCTTACACCACTCGACCAATCAGGTTTCTAAGCTGGATACGGGCCACGAGATCCCAAAAGATGCGTAGGTTTAGATATTTCAACAAATGAACCGTGTATGTAGAGTATGTTACAACAGAGCTTCTAATGGTACAGGTAATCATGTAGGGTCCGACTGTCTGTCTAGACGTGCTTCCATCGTCCACCGCCCCACCCCACCAAGGTCGCAAAAGCCTCATCCCGCCCAACAACAAGCAGAAACTTCTCTTCAACCACCTCTGAGCCTTTCACATATCGTACAACCAGTCCACCAGGTGATGTTTTCTTGACGCTTCGTAGGTGATCGATATCTACCTTGATGACATTACTCGTGGGAGAGGGGACGGCAGGTGTAGCAGACGCGAAAAGAGGACTGAATGTGAGGATGGTAGACGAGATCATGAGCATGCCGGGACGAGAGCGATGTTGGGCGGGGAAACCTGGAAGTGGGTATAAGTGTTAAAACCATGTATGGAATTATAGGATATTGGCTCACTTTGTTCGGGTGAGGCATATACCGTCCCTTGTCCCTCCACGCCTCTCACTTGATCCATCATCTGCTTCGTCTTTCCTAGCCAGTTCCACGCTCGCACAGCTCCTTTTCGGAGTTTGTCCTCCTGAGGCATCGGCGCCTCCTTCGTCTGATTAGAAACAACAAATTCCGCCTCCTCGTCGCTTTCTTCAGAGCCTGGAAGTAACGACGCCGTCGAAGGAGACTGGGTCGCTAGGCTATCCGCCAGATTCAAGTTTGAAGCACTCGCATTGGACTTTTTGCGGTCCTTTTCCTTCTCCTTTTTTCGTCGCGAGATACGCTCCGGCACAACCCTCTCGCCCCTCGCAACTCGTCCAGCAATCAGATCCATTGCGACCTCTGCGTCGGTCGGTGCGTCTTCAAATGCGGGCGGGAGCTTGGGTAGGTGTTTTACGATCGGCGGGATAAACCAGAAGAATAAGCCGATAGTCAAAGTGATGAGCTTGGAGGTGTTTTGGATGAACAGTGTGGCGAAGAATAGAATAGTGAGCGCGATAGTATATATGCGAGTTGACGCGGGTCGGCGGTGGAGAAATATGCTGGTAACCCATTGGGTTCGTCAGTAATTGGGCAAGGATAGTGTTCAAAGGACGCGCTTTTTGACTCGCTCATGTAAATCGGCCAATTCATCCGCGACGTCAACTAGCATAAGTTTCCAATCCTCCGCTTCATCCTTCTCTCCTTCAGCCTCGACGACGACCTCTACCTCCTCTTCTTTCTTAATATCCTCAATCGCCGTCTTGGCCTTTTTCTGCTTCCTCTTGCTGACGTTCTTCACCATTTTTGCCATATCCCAAATGCTCAGGTCACCAGTAAATCCTACTCCAGGTATACTGCCTTGAATGGCCTTTCCAAGTGCCTCTGCCTCCTTCGCAGCTTCTCTCCTTCTCTTGATCTCCTCCCTGGTCACAGTCCCGCCTGTGACCATCGCATACAATATCCGACCCGTGATCATGGGCGTTATAAGCCCCGCGGCCCAGGCGGTCCAGTACACCGCACACCAGAATCCACTCTTTTTGGGATCTTTCCATATGGCGAGTCGAGCAAGATGAACGAGTGGAGGGACGTACGCAGGATATGTCGCCAGATAGAGTCGTTGGGCCGAATTGGATGCACGACTGAGCTTGAATCGACGTTTGACTGGTGGGGGCGGTCGTTGAGGGATGTAGGGGTATATGAGCGCAGCGATGTATTCAAAGGGCGTGCTCGGGTTTTGTAGATTCGGTGGAAGTGTAGACTCGACGGTTTCTTTTGTTGGAGGAGCAGAGAGCGAAACCCAGTCTTCTTCGTCATTATAGACTTGAGCGGGTACGTCAGTATCGGCATGGTTCGGGTGCAATTCAACTTCGTTTACACGCTACATGCATGATGAGTGGATATTACGACAGCATTCAAATACAGACTCACAGATGCAAACAATCGAAGATATCGCTCGACCTCTTCAGCATCATACATATTTCGCAGATCTTCATCGGTCAGATTCTCATCCTTGAGAGTGAGAATTGAAGCGCCGCTTCCTCTTCGGGAGTGTTCCAAATTAGCCGGCCGGTTAGGCGGTGTCTGGAACCCTTGGTTTGACACGTTGGACTGGGAACGGTGTCGAAGAGTAGGATGAGATGGTGCTGGCATGTTTGCGAAAGAAAGAGATGGTGATGGTTGACGGCTCGGGTGAAGTGGTGGCGGAGGAACGAGTGGCGTTGGTGTTTCTGTTATAACGTTGTGGTATTGCAGGCCTGATGCGCGAGTATCGAGACTCGGCAGCTGAGGAGCTCCATTCATGACTCCTGGGGATCCGGGGTACTTTTGCATTGGTAGCTCGGATTGAGAGGCATATGGAGGCAAGGTGTCTGTCCTAAAGGACGATTGCCGGGAAATATCATCCGCACTAACTGCTCCAACTGGGGTAACAAGCAAGAGGGGTGTTGTAGGGGCTTCAGAAGATGTTATTGATACATTTGAATTCGATCGTGTATGTGCAGAGTCAAAGTTACTGGATTGTGTGTCGGATAGCATAGAGGGTTGCGATTGTGGAATATCATTAGAAGCGGGTTGCGTATCCAAGTTGAGCGCATTTGGTTGGTTGACTTGCGAGGGCCGTTGTGGTATCGGAGGCGGAGCAGGAGATACACTTCGAGGTACGGGATAGGTATTTAGAGCACCTCCAGGCTCTCCATAAGGCGGGATTGGCGTCCGTCGTCGAGCAAGCGCGGGATGTAAAGGCGGAGGGAGTTGATCACTTTTAGTCTGGGTGTTCTGTTGTACATCTTCTTTAGATATCTGGAGAGCAGGGGGAGGGGGAGGTGCGACAAATCGAGTTGACATTTGTCGCGTGGATCGTCGTCGTCATGAATGAGGTATGACCTGGGTGGCTGTGCTGTTGTCGCCTGGCGCTTGGAGATGTAACGCCGGTAACGCCGTGCTCCGTATGTTCTTGATCGGGCTCACTCAACCTTGCCTCTGGCAAACTCAACCTCGTCCTTGGCCCCATGCTACCCCAGCCAAGCAACAGATCTAGTCGCAATGCCTCAAGTCAAGATGGATATAAGGACCAAACTGTATCATCTCGAAGCGCTCCAAGCACGGTGTGTCCTTGTGCTTGGCCAAACTCGAAATTTCTATTTTTAACTGACCTTTCCCAGCATGGTGATGTCGATGATATTCCCAAAGATGATCAAGACATAGACCCCGAACCTAACTTCCAACCTTCTGCCGAGGCACGTTTAGGATCCAAGGTGAGTAGTTAGCCATTGGACCGCGATTTACTCCCAAACTGACAATAAATATAGCGCTTGGACGTGCCAAGACCCGGGTTCGACGAGTATGGTGGCGAGTTAGGCCCAGATGCACGAATCTGGCCGGCTTATGTCAAAGAAGCCGAAGCGTGGGATGAGGAGATGGTTGATGGCTGGAACAGGTCAGTCCCATCAATTTCGTATTACCTAAAGTCTGAGTCTAATCGTGCTTATAGGTCGTTGGACGTGATGCTCAGTAAGTCTTTTGCTCATGCACTTGATTCATCAGTATCGATGATAACTCACAGTGATAAACAGTTTTCGTAAGCTCTTACCCCACGTCCTTTCTACCGTGCCATATGCTCAACATACAAGATAGACGGCGCTGTTCTCTGCCGTATCGACAACGTGAGTCTTGTGCAGAAAATAGTCGAGATCATTTCTAAGACTTTTTTTAGATTTGTCGTAGAGAGTTTTAAGAACCTCGAACCCGACCCAAGCCAAATATCTGCAAATGCGCTCCTGGAAATCACCCAACTTCTTCGCGCCATCTCAAATGGATCGAGTACGGCTTCTGTGGATACTAGCTCAGATCCTGCCGCTTTCTCGCCCTCAGCCTCGGCTATATGGATCAACGCCCTCTGGTTCTTGTCCCTGGCTTTGAGCGTCTCAGTATCGCTTATAGTCATGCTCGCCAAACAATGGTGCTACTCGTACATGTCTGGCAGATTAGGACAGCCTCACGTACAAGCTCGAACACGACAGAGGCGTTTGGAAGAGCTTGAGCGCTGGAGGATGCCCGAGATACTTGCTTTCTTACCTACACTTATTCATTTATCACTATGTTAGTCGAATCGTTTGGTTTTTTAGAGAGCATTTCACTGATCGACCTCTATAGTTGTGTTTTTCGTAGGACTAATTATCAATCTCTGGGGCGCACACGCCGGCGTAGCAGCTCCAGTTCTCGCAACAACAGCCCTCACAGTTCTATTCTACTCGCTTACGACCGTATTACCCCTCACCTACGAGCTATGCCCATACAACACTCCACTTTCACAGTTCCTGAAATCATCTCCAGATAACATGAAATGGCTCCGAACTGCAATAACCGGACAATGTATTACGGCCGCCAAGAAGTTCGCGAATCCTCAAGGACTTTGGGCTAACCTCAAATTCAGCATTTGGCTCGTTGTTTCTCCCCAAAGCAGACGCAGACGTCCTCGCAGACGCGAACACGAAGCTGTTTCTGGAGACCCATCCTCCGAAGTTGTCATGGATCATCTCTCGAGTCGAGCGTTAGGCTGGCTTCTTGCCAATTCCAAAGATACTCGTTCAGTTGATCTAGCGCTACAAGCTATCGCTGGGGCCGATTATCGTCTGCCAACCAAACCTCTCTTACATTGCGGAGCCCATACTCTTCTTGCTCAGCGTTTCCGAGGCTGTTTCATCTCTCACCCCCAATCCGGTTTTTCGTTCTTGACCAACTCAAGCTCAGCTGACGTTGCATCGTTATATGGGCGAGCGCTTGAGTTCTTCATGAGGGACAAGATGCATGTTGAAATGGTCGACAAGGTTCTGAAGCAAGGGCCAGGCGGAGGTTTTGCGATTCGAAGAGCATACCAATGGTGAGCAGTCATGGTATCTCGATTTGGGAAATCTCCTTATGTTTTCGTAGTTTGCAGTATGATCTCGGGCGCGCTCGACCTAACCTTTCGGCATTTGGACTCTCTGGTGTCAGCACCTGGTGGTCGATGCGGGCACACGCCGGCCAGCTTCCTCCAGGCGTCCTGAAAGAAGCGCTAGGCATGCTAGACCGACATATCACATCCGAATCTACTCTACATCCCGTCGCCCTTGTCGCTGTAATCGACAAAATCTCAACCGAAGCTCAATTCTGGATGCATAGACTCGCACCGAGGGAACGAGCCTTATATCCTCCAGCCCTGCTTAGATTACTGAACCAGCTCGACCAAGCATCACTGGGACAGGCTCGACCGGCTATTGCAACTTGTCTGGCCTCTTTTGGTTTTATTTTCATCCGAGCATCGTCCGAGTTGACCTCGCCGAGTATGAATGGCCATATGCGTCCGTCTCCTGGGCTCATGTTCTTGCACTACTATGCTTTAAACGACATCCGGACTCGAGACGCGGAAGCCCTTCTAGTTTACGGCCTACTTTGCTTGTTGCGCGATCGCGACGCCTATGAGCTCACCGATTCAGAAATCACCATGGTCGCTCAGCAACTAAGTTTAGCCCACCGCATCAAACCTCCACCATCAGGAGTATCGTTCCAGTTCAGTCCCCCTACGTTCGATCTCGGCACCATGGCCATTCAGACTATTCTTCTCATGCTATCGCCAGGCGTCCGACAGACGCTGACACGAGGCGCCATCGCGGAGCTTTTACGAGGGCTCATGCCTTATTCGTACATGTGGGGCAACGCAAGCAACGCTGTGTATATGACAATTGCCAATATTCTCAGCCAACCTCGGTCAGACCTATCGAATCTTGCTTGGAACGATTCACTCGACACAGCATGGACGCCGTACTACGCCAGCGATATGCTTCATCTTATCGACTATCATCATACATTCCAGCATATAGTTGGTCTTCTCGCTGAAAACGAGCTGGAGATGGCTGCTGTTCCATTTGCCATACGTTACACTTTATCTCTAATGGACCAAATCATCATCTTCGAACGTCGAGCACCAGCTCATATCGGAAGTGCAACGCATCGGGGCTTGATACAGTCTATTGCTTTGCAGTTTGAGCGAGAGGGTATGGAGGCTCATCGGCCAGCCAAACTGTCGTTGGCCGGTTGGGTACCGATTTGGTCCGAAGTTTGGCTCTTCCAGTTAGAAGGACTGAGGGACATGGTACCTGAAAGCATCTTGGACAGCGGGGTTTTGGGTGTGATGCTTAGGATGAGTCCGCGACACCTATCAGATAGAATAGATGTTCTATCTGAGTATTGTGCAACACATGTCACTCCGCTTTGATATCTGTAACTATCGCGCGTAGAAAAAAAAAAGCTCTTTCAATTGTCTAGGTTCAGCGTTAGCAAAGCTAGAAAGGTGTTTCCGCAGGTCAGACCAAACAGGTGGAGCAAGTGCTTGAGCCATCTTTAGGCCTTGTCGGTTGAGCTTAGGATTTGTGGAGAAAACGTCTAGTTTTGGAAGCAGAAACTTATTCTAGTTCAATTTATAAGGTAGTTCCAGACATTAAAATCCACTCGTAGATCTATCCCGCTCTCGCTACCCTGCTCTTCAAAACTGATTGAGCCTTCAATACGACTTCCGCCCACTCTCCATCCACATCTGACAGCCACGTAATGGCGCCACCAGCACCGTAGCTGAGTTGTTCTCCATGCGCGATGAGCGTACGGATCACAACACTGAACACAGCTCGGTCATCTAAACTAAGAAAGCCCAGGCAACCAGAGTATATGCCCCGACGGGATGAAGTTTCGAGAGCATCAAGCAGCTGCACAGAACGTAACTTCGGAGCGCCAGTCATTGATCCTGCGCCATATGTTAGCGTCGAAAGCGAGCTCAATAATAGAAGCGCTTCCTTACCTGGCGGGAAACATCTTCTCATGCCTTCAACAGGGCCGACCGAAGATGGGATGGCTCCGGTAATTGTTGACACCAACGAATATACATTCTCGTAGGTCTCGAGCGCAAACAGCTTGGTAACATCCACACTGGATGGGTCGCAGAATTCGAGCAAGTTAGCTCGGATCAAATCTGCAATCTGAAGTTTTGATCAGGACTGGATGGATAAGTTTTGAAAATGCATATACTTACCATGAGGTTTTCGGCTGTTTCCTTCGGATCACTGACAAATGCCCTTATCCTCTCTTCATCCTTCTTTCGCCGTTCGGTGTCGCACTCCGCCTTTCGAGCCCCACACGCTGGAAGTTTGCACAATCCTCCACACCGACATTTGCTTCGTTTCAGCGTCCCCTTGATAGGCTTCATAACCGCTTGCCGACCATTTTCGCCATCAAAACGAATGAATAGTTCCGGAGAACACGACATGATCGTCATTTGCGTAGCTGGGAAGGAGACGAACGCAGCATGCGAAGCAGGATTCTGCGTTCGGAAATGTTTGTATACCGAGAGGTAGTCCAGAGCAGAACCTGACGACGAAGCGGTGTATTGGCCGGTGAGGCAGAGTTCGTATGAGTTTCCATCGGCAATATGAGACTGGCAAGCCTTGATCGCAGACTTGTATGCATCGGGGGTAGAGTTGTACGAGAAACGAAGCGGGAGAGGGTCAACTTCGGAAGGCGGAGCCGATGTTGCCTGGAGAGTGCCGACGCACTGTTTCACCCGATCCATCCAGCCCGAAAAGTCCGATGCTGACATCCCAATCTGGATCCCCACCTCCCTCTCGAGCAGCGGCTCGGTCGAAGCGCCATCATTTCGTCGTACAAGACCGAGGGCAGACCAGGAGTTGTTCCAATGATCATATGCGAGCAGTCGGTCCGCAAACATAAACTGAGCGTCTGGTGTTTGAGTACCCGAGTGATCATCCTTCGAAGGCGCGGTATACCCAGGAAGAGCGCCCGTCTTCATTTCGTACCCAAAGTAGCCCACAAATCCGCACCGTAAACCTTCCGGCCCTTGACCCGCATCCGCATGTTTGGCCAAATCGCTCTGCACGCGATCCATCCAGTGCCAAAACGTATCCCCCCCATCTAATGTCTTTCGTTTCCCCGTTCCACAAGAGATGGTATGCGTCGCGAGGTCGTAAGAGATGCAGGAATGAGGTGTAGCAGGACCCATATATGAGAATCGAGCGAACGTATCACCAGGTGCGGCAGCAGCAGAGTCTAGCCAAAAGAAAGGGCTATCGGTCGAATAGCAAGTTGAATCGAAAAGGAGGTCTGGGCGGGTGCGAGCAAACGAGGGAATAAATGACCCAATATCGTGTTTCACGACCTCGAAAGGAACAACGTCGAGAAGAGATTCTGAGGTAGGGTGTCGAACAAACGTTGTAGCCATGCAATTATTTTCGGTGAGGTCTAATACGCCAAGTTGACGGATCTCGTTCGGTAAGGGTAAGCGACCGGTCCGGCCACGCTCGGTCCAAAAATCGTCCACGATAGTCATAAAGTTTCGCATAAGCTGCTTTCCAGGGTCAATCCCGCTCATCGAGCGTCGAGAGCATATAGATTCAGGATGAAATTGAACTCCGTAAAGCGGAAGTGTTTTGTGCTTTAGTCCCATGATTTCGCCGTCATTCGGGTTGGTCGCGATGACTTTTAATTGATGCGGCAGTGCTGCGAAAATGTCAATTCCGAACAAACACTCGCTGGTCATATATGCTCACTTGAATGGTCGACTGTCAGACTATTGTACCGAACCATGTGCAGTGGATGATCTGCAGGTAATCCCCCAAACAACCCGATCCCGTCATGCTTGATCGGCACAGTTCGCCCATGTACCAGCTCGCCCGAATGAACCACCTTTCCCCCAAACAAAGCAGCCAATGCTTGGTGACCAAGACAGACACCCAAAACAGGAATCGGGTGAATTGATAAACGTTCGGCGGCCATCGCCAGGAGAAGATTTCCGCCAACCCCGATGTCACTTGGAACATGAGGCGAACCAGGGCCGGGGGAAAGAATGACAAAATCCAGGTGAGGAAGTACGTTGGCTTCAAAATCTGGCCAGGATAATTGATCGGCGCGAAGGACTGTGACGTAGGAAGCCAGGCACGAGCTAAAGTTTCCATCAGGTAGAGAGTCTTCTTGATCGAAGAGTTGAAGCAAGTTGTTGGTGTAAGAATCATAGCAATCGAGAATGACACCCCGCCTCCAAACGAATGACGAAGAGGTTTCTGTGTGTAATGTCGAGAGGAGTTCGGGGGAATCGAGTTGATTTTCGGAACCTCTTCGTGCTGATGACGCATAGGAATGAGGAGAGGATACGGGAGTCAATCCAGGTGTAGTATTAGGTGTGGTAAGAGTGGTATGAATGTTTGGGGTGGTGAGAAATAAGCTGGGAATGGCAGTAGTTTGATTATCAGACTTTTTACTCGATGAGACGTTGATAGGACGAGAGCGAGTTTCGTCCGTGCCAGTTACATCCAAGCGTACGTTGTACATTCCCCGAACGGCGTTGAAGCAAACCATGGGGTAACGTTCGGAGTACTATGTATAGATCAGATGGAGATCCAGATGGTAGGTGCATTCGCACGTACCTTGGCGTAACGTAAGACGTCCTCTTTGGTGATGCGTCCCTCAACAACCTTCCCGGTCTCTAATAACTCGGCCCTCATAACTCCCGCAATCAGCCCTCCGTCTGCTCTGGGCGTTACATATATCCCTTGCTTCGTAGCATTGTGATTATGTCTCGGAACAGCTGCAGCGAGCTCCGAACCATCAAGATACACAGCGAAATTGGCAATACTAGTCTCCGTAATGTCATCGTTTGCGTTCCACATCAACACATCAAATGGAGGGTCTCGAGGGCCATTTTTCGATGCATAATCCGCCTCTACTCGCGCTCGTGCTGATTCGTATGGGGCGCGATTCGTCGATTTGGGTAACTCGCGAGGGAGAGGATTCGTAGCAATGGTATCAAGTCGTATTGAGAATACCCTATCTCGCGTGCTAGGTAGGGATGTGGAAGTGATATTGTATCGTAGATCGTCGGCCAATACGACTCGAACCTGGATGTAGTTTAAATAAGTGAAAATTGACTTGCGAGGGATGAGACTCACTCGCTGTCGAACGGCACAACCCAGCACAGAGATGGCTTTGTGGACCTCCGAAGCAAAGTCATCCATGTCCAGAGCGATGTTACCCCCAGAAAAAAGCTCTTCAGCAGCTAATTGCAGTCTCGCAAAATGCCGTGGAAGAAGATAGAAGCCATCTACTTCGAGTGAGTGACCGCTATATGCTTCGGATGGGTGTCCCACCTTTAGGATCATAGAGAATCGTGGTCAAGGGGCAAGTGGCATTCGAGCAAGACATGGTTGAACTCCGAGTAGATTAAAGAGTATTATGCGAAGGAAAAATGAAGCTGACAAAAAGATATAATATGAGGCCTAAGGGCTATGCAAGTTTAAGGAGGTGGGTGGCCGGAGAGTGGTGGTGGTAAAGCAGAGGTTGTTCGGCTTAGTGGAGACCATGGTGAATCAGTCTACCCCGGAAAATCTAGGCCAAGTTTCTACGTGCCTCCAATTGCCAATTCCACCTCGGCACAGCTTAGCCACTCTTTTTCACCGTCTTGACCTCAATCATGCTGCCATAGGTATAACCGAATGTCCTCTTCTAGCTTTTTTATTTATTTGCGATTTGATGCGTTAACTAAGGTCTGGGCTTACCTGCTGTTTCGGACCTTTTTCTCCATTCTGTATTCTGTTCGGATTAATCGGAATCGTTATATTCATATTTATCATGCATTATGTTGTTCATTAAAAAATGGATATGACTCGAAATCAAAAGAACCAAAACAGAGCGCGCTCAAAAGACTCATTAGCTTGTTTTCACTGACCATCAACGACCTCCGCCACACTGGCAACCTCTCGCTCTCCCAAATCGCCCGACTCGACCACCCGCTTGACCTCCCATACCTTCAACTCTCCTCCACTCATACCCCAACTAGGCGGATGGGCACCTGGCCCTCCAAGACCCCATATAGACATATCATTAGACATCCCCTTTTTCGGCGTTGCCATTGCGATGAGTTGCAAGTTTGGTAAACGACGCGCGAGAGAAAGCGCCAAGTCTTCGGGAGAGAGTGCGAGTTGGAGAGGGAGTTGGTGGGAGAGGAACAAGTGCTTTAGGTTGGCGAGAGGGTTGGCTGGAGCGGAGGTTCGGTTAAACAATGTCTAAGTGATGATTTACGGCTCTGGTCAGTTGGCTGCTCCTACCGCACTGGAATGACGAACCTGAATTCCCATAAATGACGGTCGCCCACCCGGCAATCTTACAGTCAACGTCCTCACCCCACTCAATGATGCAATAAACTCGGCCAGCACAGCTGTAGGATCGACGTGCGGCAAGTTTATCCCGCTACCATAGTACACCTCGATGCTGGATAGATGTTGGAGGGAAGGAACAAGACCGCCGAGGTAACGGGGTATATCGGTATAAAACGCCGGCTCAGATGAGGCGAGCTTGATAGACGTAGCTTGTCGGATGAGAGTGAGGATGTGTGAACCAAGAGGACGACGGGAGGTTAGGATGTTGATAGATGGAAAGTGGACATGTCTGTTCGTACCGGTGGATACGATATAGTTAGGATAAACTTACTAAGAAGCTTTAGGATATCTTACCTAACATTTATCAAGAGTGGACTCTTTACGAGGGCAACCACTTGTTCCCTCGTTCTTACACAAGCATGTTGGAACAACAGAGGCGCGGCCACCTCTCTGAATCTCCTAGAGGCACAGCTCAATGCTTTGATGTCCAAGAAGCAAGGGTTAAAGACATCCAATTGCGTGTCGACCCTGCTCCCACGTCGAGCGCCGTCAGAGTTGGACCGAGTTTGTTCGCATATAGACAAAAGAACCTCGGTCGGGAGTGAAGCAGGCATATTTTTGCACAGAGTTCTTAAGAATGTAAAAATTTAATGGATGGGCGTCTGCAAGAACGGGAGTCGTGTGAGGCTTGAAGTGGTATGGCTTTGAGGTGAGATCATCATGTGGGGTGTTATTTTATCTGATAATGGCAGATCGTTGATCAGACCCTTAGTAAAGAAACTGTATAGCACCCTTGACTCGAATCGACTCGCTTCCCTCTGCAGCTCTGGTACATTTATATCAACTGGGACAGTCATTCGCAGCGAAGAGCATCATTCTCTGTAAGTGATGTCGGTTCGAGAGTCAATTCAGTTGAAATAAGTCCGTTCTCTTTGCATGACAATCATCGGAAAACGCCGAATGACTTTCTTTATCGAACGAGCTCTCCATATTCAAGTTTCAGCAGTTACGAGGAGGTTTTACTACTATTATCGTGTAACTTAATACTCCTAAAACTGTGTTATGTTTGAAGAACTAGATCGTTGATTCATCTAGGCACTAAGGGAAGTCAGCGGACCTAACCTAAGTCCGTGCGGGGACTTAATAAAAACCCTGATATGGACTTCGTTTCGGTGCCTCTCTGGAACACCTGAAGTCCAGATTAAATTTCAAATTTGATCTATTTCCAATATTACATAATCACGGAAGTCCAGAAATGGCCGATAAAGTCCTGAAATGTACTTTTTGTGGACTTCGGGCAATTCCAGCGGACTTAAGAGAAGTCCCGCGCAGGACTTTCCAAGTTCAGTACAGAGTAAGGTTGTCGGGCGAGTATCCCGCTGCCAGAATACCGGCGTACCGCGGGAATAATACCGGCATATTCTCGCATTGCGGGCGCGAGCGCCAGCGCAGGAATCAATAAAAACGCGCCGGTCTCCCGGCGGGTTACCTGCGGTAACCGGCAATTAAGCGCCGCAATACCCGCGCATTCTCGCTCGTTTGCCGGTACTCTCGGTGCGCGGGTAGTCCCCGCATGCTCGCAAATCCTGCGGGGATTCACGCAAGACCCGCACATAAGGTAAGAACAATTTGTCCTGACGTCCAGCGACAGGTGCGTGACATATAATGCTATAATCCGCCCGGTCTTATACCCACTGTATACTTATGGCCGAGATTGGGCGAGATTTTTGCCCACAGCGACGATGAGCGTGAATCAGAAACATAATATGAATTGTATTCGTAAGTGTGAGACATGCATTCGTGAACAGCAAAAATCGGCAAACAAAAGCTGAAGAAACCCCCCCAAAAGAGCACAACCGACCGCGCTTCCAAGACCTCAAATCCTAAACACTCTACTGCAAGCGGACAGACGCGCGAGCGCGAAGACTACTTGCCCATCCATTCCGCCCCTTCCTGGCCACGGCACCACCCCATACGACCAAGTTTCGAACGTTGCCTAGACAAAGCAAGACCAGCCATGCGCCAAAACCCCGCCCCAGCAAAAGAACACCAACCAGGCAGACGCGCACAAAGAGCTCCGACATCAGCAAAATGGAATTTTGCTTGGGGGACCTGGGAATCAATTGAAAGCACTAAAAGGGCTCAAAGGTCCTATAAG
>JAYRCO010000798.1:0-17172 GCA_037042815.1 Ceratobasidium papillatum
AACCGCCAGCTTGAGAATCTGGCCAAACAGTCACGCAGGTGTAACCTCAGAAGCAAGGTCAGTGGCCCCGAGGCGGGCCGCTTCTAGTGGTCGTAGCGTTTGAGAAGTCCGTATCATCTCAAACTAAATGTGATGAGACATGGGAAAACGGCGATATTTATTATCAAGGGTTTGGAACTACTGGTCAAATAATTCGAAAATGAGGTCACTCAAGGAGCAGATGGAACCTCAACCATGGTTTCGACACTGTGCCAGTTCTTGGGTCAGTATGTTCTTAAATCGGGATTACTGGTTAACCTACAAATACTCGTGGCTGTCCGCGTTCTGAATCGCTTCGTCGGGCTTTCCAGTAGCTAGAGCTCGGCATTTGTCTTCGCCATACTGATAATCCATTGTATCCCCGTATGCCGTAAAATGTGAGTTCTCATGGACGATCGTGCCAGCTTGAGAATCAGCTCCCGTTCTGATTGAGTGTTAGTGGGTGGCTGGTAATCGGATTGAAAAATATCCCTCACAATTCGGCATTCCAAAACAAGGAACAAAGATAGATCTGAAATGAACTTGTTTACCGGGGCTGTCATACGTAGAAGATAACAAGATACGTACAAGCCCGGTTTTCTCGGGCTCTACATATGCGTAAAGCTCTTCGTCCGACGGGGGATCCGGGCACGAGCAGTCATAAGTAGTGTCCGTAGTTGCATGGTGTCCAATCAGCTCAAAGTGGCTCCTAACTGTAGCGTACCGGCCTTGATCGTATTCGCCAAACCACTCCGTATATTGATCTCTGTCTATGGAACCAAGCGAAAAGTACGCCAAGGCTTCGTCGACATAGCCATCAGATAGCCTAAGGGAACGGATTAGCATGCGTCTAGATTCAACAGTATCCCCCTTGCCTTGCTGCCTGTCTAATTGTACTCTGTTGCTCGGCGGAGCATCCGTTGAAAGAGATGTCGCGTTTAGAAATACGAGTTCGGGAGCTTCTCGGCGTAGCGAGAAGGCCGGAAAGACTAAACTGATGAGAGTTCGAGGCTGCTTGTATGCGCTGTAATGCGCCTGAAGTATCGACATAGGTGAAAGCATTAGATGCTCCGAACTAGTATAAAGCATCAAAAACTGTCACCAGAGTAGCATATAAACTGAAGTACCTTGTATTGCCCCTCGCCAGACCGAGTGAAATTATAAGCACCGGCAAGCGAGTGTATCTTCTCAACGCTTTCGCCCGGACCCAGAACAATGAAGCCTTTTTCGGACGCAGCTGCCTTGTCACGCGAGTACTTCACTCTTATACCTGTAAAGGTTGGTGAACCCGACCCAGAAGAGATGGTAAAAGTGTTGGTCTGCGTGGTGGACAGGATCGAGTTCGGCTCCTTCAAAAGCTGCACGAGCTGACGTCAACACTATCATAGCTCAAGCACACGCATCACTTACCTTTATAGGCTCATCTCCAGTATTCGTCAGTGTCGTCTTAATATTGAGTCCTTTGATATCGACAACAGATTCGGGGCCTGAGCACATAAATAGTTAATGATTCCGTCGTGATGAATATTAAGAGACCCACCAACAACATCGAGAACAAGAGCAGGAGACGCAGTAACAGCAACAGCAATAGCCGAGAGGAAAGAGACAGAGAGGAGTGACTTCATGGTGAAGGGAAGTTGAGATGGAATAATGTTCTGACTAGTTGGAGTGGACAACGTAGGCACTTTTATAGTCTGCGAAAAGTGTAAGCTCCCAAACGGAAGAACGGTAGCAATCGAATGCAAGGGTCGGATTATCCTCGTGCTCCGGATACGAGCATTCCGAATTTTAATTCTAAGTCGTGGAAAGGGTAGTCCCCACGATGCTTGGCCTCGGCACAAACACGGAATCCGATTTATTTTTGACATGACAGAGAGTTCGCGGTCTGATCGCTAACTTCAATAAGCAGTAAGAGATTTAATCTATTTGGACGAGAGAGGTTCTGTAGGGGTTGTACAACAAGCTACGTCACGAAATGAACATCAGCCGGATAGAACACCTTTGGGGTGACAGCGAAGCAAGACTCATGATTTTCGCATAGTTTGATTTTGACAGATATGACGTAGCGGGACTTGTTTGTGCGTCGTTCCATTTAACTTAGAGCCAGTTTACGCTTCGGCGTGCCATCTTGGTATTTCTATCACAACAGGAATCGAATTGACGGATTCCGAATCACTGCCGTGAATGTGATGCTTCTTCTTCGATTCTTAACCGACTAAGTTTCGTTCTTAGACACTGCATGTAGTCTTGTCCAAGTACTATGTTTCGAGTCAACCTCCTTGTGAACAGGATCATGTATGCAAGCCATAAACTTCAAACGAGAGCTCTCGATGGCTTTCACGGTACCATAACACGACAGTAGCTGAAAAAAAAACATCATGATTATAAATCTGGGGAAACACGCTAAGGCCAATAGATTCAACGTGGTGGCGGAAGAAAAAGATCTTGTGTTCGGGTTCTCTCATGGGCATTAACATAAGTCGGGCCGCGGTTTCAACAAGCACCGAGGCAACGTCCGAACTTCCTGAGCCTCGAAGATCTGGCGATTGACGTCGAAGGAGTCCACCTGATAGGCCAATACGATGCTGTATTGTACGAACATCATGACATAAAAATGATTCTTGGGCGACAGGGTTGCCGGGAAAAAACCTGTAAAACAATATTAACTATCAGCACCTTGACATTTTGCAATTCCTATAAGGCTTCCTTCTCGGTTCAACTGGGTCCTTGCGAATCAAGTTTTCCTACTGAAACCACCAAACATCCGATTTGAACATATCCCTAAACGAACTACCAAAAGCTGATTTTCCGTATGACAAACATACTGTGGTGTTACGGCTATAACGTCGCTTATGTAAAAGCGCTCGGCGCCTATGTCTGTTTGTACATCTGTCCCCCTACGTCGCGGTCTCTGGGGACGGGGACATTTCGGTTCCAAACATCGATTCCATTTTCAAATAACCAACTTGCACCTCCGCCCTCGTCTATATGCGTGATATTTCAGTAGCTGATGAAACCAAACTATAGAGAACACAACAGTAAACGATTTGATCACTTCGAAGAGAAAGAAATTTGTTGATTTGAGCGGATAATGCCGCTAGAAATTTCGTGTAGACTATCCAAAACGCTATTTGAAATAGAGATACATGTGTACCCCTGCGTCACCGGCGCCGGGGACAGGGGACACATGGGTTCCGAACGTCGCGTCGACCTGCCGGGGGACAGGGGACCAACGTTATAGCCGTAACACTACAGTAGTGTATCATTGTGTAAAGCGGTTGATCTGGAGTACAGTCGCGCTTACACCTTAAATTGACAGTTTAGCACTTTGATTCGAGTGCACATCAGGCAAGCATTTTGAGACATATTTTAAAGATTACCAATTTAGCACTCGACCCGAACTGAGCTACATACCCTTAGGAGGTTTGAATACATAGATAATGCAATTCACGGTGCATCAACCGGGGCTTGCTATCCTTACACGGCATCCCCATCTTTTCTTAGCCATCAAACTATTATTTGTTACAGGAGCTCGAACAAAATGATATGCTCAGAGAACGTGAACACTGCGTGTTGCTAGGGCAGTTGACAAGAAACACCTATTTCTCAAGCATCAAACATGCTAGAATCTTGCGCAAAACTCCAAAGCTGCTTGACTAAGTAAACGGGATCACAAAGTCATAGTTTCAACGCTAGAGATTGGTATTAAAAATCAAAGATAGACATGCATCCGCCCAGGGACTCACAAGTATTCGTGATTGTCAGCATTCATAATTGCGTATTCCGGATAGCTTCTGGCCAAGGACATGCAGTTACCCTGCCCATACGCGTAGTCCCTGGTGCCGCCATTCTGATCGAAATGAGAGTTCTCGTGTACAATGGTGCCGGCGCGAGAATCCGTTCCAGTGCTACAGTGTACAGTTAGCTCATATGAACAGACCGTTTTAAGAAGTCTTACATTGGAGCTCTCCAGAACGCCGAACACAAGTAGATCTGCCATGATGTCAGCTATTTATGCATAAAAAGGCGATAGATTACATACCTTTCCCGGCGCGTTTGGATAAACATAGGCAAAAACGTCCTCCTTCGTACAGCTGCAGTCGTAACTGTTGGCTGTGGCTTGGTTCCCGATCTTCTGAAAATGGTCCATTACTGTCGTTTTGTCACCATTTCCAAACCAAGTAGTATATTGGTTTTTGTTTGGAGAATTCAAACTGAAGTAGGAGTTAGCTCGATCAATGTATCCATTGGACACTCTGGTAAGATTGAATTAGTTAACAGCAAGTCGTGCTTAGCGGACGGATTCAGCTTACTCTGCCGCTGCCTGTATATCGAGTTGCTGCTGGCGACTACAACCAGGATACTCCGCCCGTCTAAGGAGATTAGGCTGACCAGAATTAGGCGCTGCGAGTAGGCCCGATAGCTGGAACCCGTGCGCGCCAGATGTAGCATAAATCGATTTGAGGACACCCGACGAGTCAACGTAGTCGAAGACGTTCAGTGCGGTAAACTAGGAAATCTGTGAGCTGGTTCCCTCGAGGACAGAGTAACCACTCACGGTATATGTTCCTTCACCAGACTGGGTAAAGTTGTACACCCCGGCTAGGGAGTGGGTCTTTTCGATACTCTGGCCAGGCGAAAGGGAAGTAAACATCTCTTCCGCGCTGGAAGCAGCCGCGAGTGCTGGTGACCACTTCATCCGAATTCCCATGAACTTAGGAGAGTTTGTGGAGGATGAAATATCAAACTTATCGGTATTCTCCATCGAGAGAACTGAGTTCGGGCTATTCAGAAGCTGAGAGAAAACATTAGAGAGAGTCTAGTTTAAAAACGCAGGCTTTACCTGGAGCGGTTCATCCCCGATGTTCGTTACTATGGTGTTGACAATAAGCCCATTGATATCGACAGGGTCAGTTGGACCTACAGAGTAGCATATTTAGAATCTAGAGGCGGAAGATACGGCGAGCAACTTACCTGCAACACCGACCTTCAAAGCGGGGGTGGCAGAAACGGCGACAGCGGAAAGAAGAGCGGCGAAGAAAAACTTGTTCATGACGGTTAGGCAACTAGTGGGAGGTCTGAGAAATATTAAGGTCTGGGCTACCTTTTTTATACCACCGGAACATTGTGGCGGCCTCCTTCGGCTCCATGTAGAGGGGCAAATACCAACATAATTTTCTAGCGCGACTCAAGCGACAACTTGAATGAAAGAAGCATGTCTCCGCCACGAAAGCTGGGTTCTTCGACAGGCATGAGCTTTATGTTACGTCTCGGCGAAGCACGAATGTAATCAACGGGCCATGCTGGACTTCGAAAATGCGGTAGATGATGTCGAAGAAGACCTGTATGCGACAGGCAAATCAAATCCCATACAAACATTATGACGTGCAAATGCTTCTTTGGCCTCATGGATGCCGGAAGCGAACAGAACTGTTGCACAATCCATTAGCACACTGACATTCCGTAGAGAGCTTGAAACCAGCGCTGTCGCGAGACCAAGGCGCTCAAAGAGACAAGTTAGCCGGTCCCCGAATGAGGTTGTGTGTCGTTGAGGGCGACGGGAACGGATGACAACTCGTCAAAATCTATATCTATCTATCTATATACAAACGCAAGAACGACCGCGGGAAGCTGACGTAAAAATACAAGAGACACTCAGGGCCTACCCACGTTAAGCGTCGGGCCTGGCACAGGCGAGCTTGCGAGCCGCGTGCACAAACTAGTAACCGCAACTCCACCAAACACTCGATTGTACGAAGCACGTATTACGACTGAAAAATCAATTGAGAACCATGCGCTAAGGTTCTGGTACTGATACTTTCGGAATGACCTCTACTTGCATATACTTACATGTTGACTCAGTCTCGGTGAGGGCCATTGATTATATGCGGGTCGTAATTTTAGCTTCTTGGAAATGTAGGTGATATCTCTATGAAGCTGAAACCGAACAACATTCAAGGTCAAATATGTTCTGTGTTCTGGATCAGTTACATAGATACAACACGTTTCGCATGTGCTTTCATACCCGTAGTAGCGTTCCCAGAAGGGCTTGGAAGTACACAACTAACTAACTCCTAGCTTTGAACGATTCTACTGAGAAATCTACATCGTCCTTGACAGTTTCGTGTATGCTCTTTTCCTCAGGTCTCCAGCCCAGCGCCTTGAGTCTGGTAGAAAACGCCCGGGAATTACTTCCCGTATATAATGCAAGTATTGGTGCATCCGTTACATCCACACTATGAGCTTCAGGGGCGTCCATTAAGCCTGGATATACTAAACATAAGAAGAATCGTCAGGACAGGAGATTTGGACTTGCCTTTTTGGTACATCAGCTGTCCGATCCTGGAGATAACTGGTCCCCAGGTATGCTCATCTGCGATAGCAAAATAGAAATTGTCGAACCCGTCCTGTGGCCTGGCGGATTCTCCGACATTTTGAGTCCGAAGGGCATGCGTTAGTATGAGGAGGAAAACATTTGCAAGATCCTGAACGTGAATATTGCTCCATACGTTGGTGCCCTTCGAAATGTATTCGACGCGACGAGTCTCTAAGAATATTCTAACGCCGGCTGATTAGTATGTCATAGGACCAGATATCGGTATCTGGTTTCACGTACTCAACTACCTTTGGGATCTGCATAGAGGTCCGGCGTACTGGTCCTGTACCGACGCCGTATATAGTGGCCGGGCATATTACGTATACATCTGCTACCTCTTCATTGTGCGCTTTGATAGCCCTAATAGACATTAAGTCACACGCGTTGGTGAAAGGTGTACGGCTTCAACTCACTCCAGGTCGACGATACGATGGGGGGCGTTAATATCGATCGATTTGAGTGCTTTAATATCCGTATCCTAGTAGTTGTGATAGACGTCAGTTGGGATACAAACATAAAGTTGTCCAACCACATACATCCCAAACAGGATAATCTTCTGTTAACTCCCCGTTGGCTTCGTCCTTGATGGTTCCTGTACCGCTTCCAGCTAAATGGTTAGCGCGGCCAATCATCAATCTGGAACTCACATGGAACTTACGTTGTGTGGACCAAAATGCTTCTTATCCCAGTTTTTTCTTTATGGATTTTTAGACCAGCCACGATAGCTTGAGTCAAGGCTAGATTATCGGGGTCAGATACTTGAAACACAACGTCGGCGTTGGACGATTCGGTCGTTATGAGATCGAGGTCGGCGTGCGAACCACTAACAACGCGGACGGAAGGTCCAATGGCAGCAACGGCATCTGCGTCTTTAGTGTTACGGACGAGTGCACTGAGTTTCACTGAAGGATGAGCTTTGGCAAGGGCGACCAAAAGTGAGCCGCCCACGTATCCTGTCGCACTGCCATTGAAGGTGAGGTGTGTTATTTCAGGGAGTTTAGAATTTTAGTCCATACCCGAGAATAAAGATCGATTGAAGTTTCGGCATTTTTGGAAGAAGTTGACCGAACGGCTAGAAAGCGGCAAGCAAATATGAAAGACCGCCTACACGCACGCCTTTATACTTCGAGAACAGTGGGCGCATCGTATCATACTAGTAGGAATCATCCAGTGATCTTGGATGATCAATCTCCGACATATTCCCTTGGGAAGCAACGGAAAATCAGGCCCGAGTAATGTATGAGGAAAGCAAGGTCGTGCGAGCCTTTGATTTAGGTTCGATCGCGTAGGGACAGTTCGATCACTGATAAATACGTTGGTTCTAAATCTCCCTCGTTGGCCCATGGTCATGGTTCAACGCTGGTCCCTGGAATTAGGCAAATAAAGAAGAAAGATGCTCCACGAAAGTACTGGTGAGTACCAAACTCAGTGCGAATAACTCTTAGGAACATACCAATATTCCTAAAATTTCAGTGTCCTCAACGTCCAACTAAGGCCTCAAGAAAGTCAGACACTACTGTAGTATTTTCAAAAATGGGTAAGAGGACAGTACACATCTGGGGCAGTAAGCCAATATATGCTTTTAGCTTGTTTGTTACGAACTTCAGAAAATGTCACAATTTGAGCTCCTGTGATTGAGTCGGGCGTATGCTCATTTCAGTTGCGAATAGAGTTGTGGCACTAAAGAAGCCCTCAGGTGACTGTTTTAAGTGCTTCCGTGAATCGAGCAAGTTTTTGAATAGATATGACGGCGCGTCACACGGGATCATATCATCGGAGGACATTGCTGTGGTTTAGTGTGGGCAGTTACGTTTTGGAGAGGGTATTTCGAGACTCAATATATTCTGTTCAGATAAAGGTCAAGATACCCTGTAAGTCGGCATAACCTGTATGCGGTACTCGAATAGCTTTCATACCAGTATAATTCAGCCAGAGGTAGTCAGATCTGGAGGTATTTCAAATAAATGGGTTGTTTGGCTTTCACGTGACAGAACAAACAAATTTTGTTCGAAACGCGTTTATCTCCACCACGATACCCTGATTAGAGTTTTCATATTACCACTCTCGGACTCTCGGAATAGGCTCAATTATGGATCCTCAGCATGTCTCGACACTATTTGCGACGACCTTCAATCCTAATCCCAATGTTCGGATGGCGGCAGAGTTAGAGTTGCGCCAGGTTTGTGTTAATATATTGCCTGTGAGGCGCATCCATGACCGTAGAAAATTTAGGCATTGGCTCAAGAGGGTATGCTCAGTGCAGTGGTACAAATTGTTGGAACGGATGGTGTAGATCTGTGAGTCCTCTCATTCCTTTGTTCCGCTATCATAGCTAACGTCGATTAGCTCCGTTCGCCAGGCCGCGGTTGTATATCTAAAGAACGCAGTGGCCCGCGGGTACGGCATAGCCAATGCTTCGGCCGCCCAACAACTGTCTACACCCCCTATCCATGCCTCGGATAAGCAAGTTATCAAACAACATATAATTCCTCTCATTGTCGCTTCACCCAACCGCGCGATCCGTATCCAACTGGCCGCGATACTCAAAACTTTGGTGGCGCATGACTTTCCTGAGAAATGGCCTGGCTTCATGGATAATGTTATTGTCCTTCTCCAGAGCGGGCGACCAGAGAGTGTGTTTGGAGGGATGACGGCTCTACTCGAGATCTTCAAGACATACCGGTAAGTTCCACCTCTCATTCATCTTACCGCGTAACTAATATCTCGGAAGATATCGACCAGACGAGGCAACCAAGATCCTGCCCCAAATCATCGAAAAAACATTCCCCATCCTGGTCAATCTTGGTTCGAAAGCGGCCGCTAACCCGAGTGCCGCCGAGTCGGCTGATTTCCTGCATCTTATAATGAAGACCTACCGAGTGCGTCGAATCTATTCCATTCTTCTATACTTGACCAAATAACCGATTCCTTTCATAGCACTCGATCCAACAACACCTCTCGATACATCAACAGTCTCCCTCCTCGCTTGTTCCCTGGGGTCGTTTGCTCTTCCAAGTAGTGAATCTCCAACCTCCCGCCGAGCAGGTGCCGGCAGATCCCTCAGAACGTGAAAAATGTCCGTGGTGGAAAGCAAAGAAGTGGGCCTTTACAGTACTCAATAGGTTGTTCACGAGGTACGGTGCTTTGTTTTATATTGTCGGATTGTGATATTGAGAGTGCGTTTAGATTTGGGTCTCCTTCGGAACTTCACGGTTCGCTCAAGAAAGAATATAACAAATTCGCGCAACACTTTATTACTTCCTTCGCTCCCGAGATTCTTACCACGTACTTGCGTCAAGTCGAGCTAAACGTTTCCGGAGGTGTCTGGCTGAGCAAACGTGTGACTTATTTGATCATCCAGTTTTTCCAACAATCGTGAGCATACTTTTCTTTTCATCATGTCTTAATTCTAACATTTAGTATTTCCGGACAGTGCAAAGACAAAGACGACGTGGCAAGTTCTCAAACCCCATATCCAGGGTCTGGTCTCGAGCTTTGTGTTTCCGCTCTTGGTGTTCACGGATGAGAAAGCGGAGGCGTGGGCCGCCGACCCGACGGACTATGTTCGGTTCGATATTGGTGAGATACTCGTAAGCTTTTGTAGGACTGTGCTCACCGATTTGACAAATAGCCGAGTTCGAAGATTACGGAACTCCGTTTGGGATGGCAACAGTGTTCATTTCGGGGTTGGCGTCATCCAGGACGAAAGCTGTGTTTGAACCGATGTTGAAGTTCATCAATAGCGTATTGGGGAAGTCAGTGTTTTTGCCTACTAATTGACGTTCCGACAAGTCTGACGGTCTTTGTTTGTGATTTAGTCCAAGCTCAACACCTCAAAGTCGTTTTGGTGCTCACCGAATGACGGCTTGTTTGGCGAGTGTGATTATGAAGCACCCGGAGGCCAAGGGCGTAATGGAAAGCTATATCGTTACGCATCTCTTCCCGGATTTCAATAGCGAGCATGCATATCTCCGAGCAGTGGTATGTTCTCTCTCTCTCGTTTCCAATCGATACAGGTTTCCATTTTAGTTGCTAGGCATGCGAACTGGTCACTGCACTCATGAAACACGAGTATGAGTTTAGTAACCCTGAGGTAAGTTTGATTTATTTATAGTCTTGATAGGAGCTGAACGACTTTGGATCTTAGAACCTAGAACAACTCTCGCGCTCAGTGGTTCACGCAATCGACGATCCCGAACTCCCAGTCCGTCTCCATGCTGCGCTGGCCCTCGCCGTCTTGATCCAAGAACCACCAGTCCAACAGGCGCTCAAGCCTATGATCGGGAAGATTATGCAGGGTCAGTTTTAGCGTTTGACGTCTATCCAATACGCCACTCAACCAACAACCTCAACAGACCTACTGAAGATGGCAAACGAGACCGATCTAGATCTCTTGGGTACGGCAATGCAAACATTCGTCGACCATTTCTCAGAAGACTTGATGCCGATTAGTGTGCAACTTACAACAAGACTGGTGCGTCTTTCCAGCTGATGTTGAAGATGATTAATTTCAATCGACCACCACTTCAGATCGAGTCATATATGCGTCTTTTGCAAGAAACTATGACGAAAGAGGACACGGCTGAAGACTGGGATGAGACTGGAGAGAAGAAATTTGCTGCGATGGGTAATGTGCAAACGATTGCTACTGTGAGTTCTTCGTTTATGCGGATATTCGCCAAGACGAGGACTAAATCTGACGATCTGGCGTAGATTGTACAAGCGATGGAGTCTTCCAAGGAGACGTTGCTACAACTCCAGGAGATCTTGGTCCCTATGGTTTTAGCAACGCTCGAGCATGAAGCATTGGGTGAGAACTAATTGAACTTTTTGCTCGATAAAAATAACCTCATGTGTTGAATAGATTACTTCGAGTCTATGTTCGATCTGATGGATATTTTGACTTTCAACCTCCGCCAAATTACTCCGTCGATGTGGGCTGTGTTCGAAGCCACGTATAAGGCGTTCAAAGGCTCGTCAGTGGACTATCTCGAAGGTGAGAAATCAACATATGCCACAGACCATGATCTGACGAGCTGGCAGAGATGCTGGCTTCACTGGACAACTTTATCTGTTTCGGCAAAGAGGTTTTCGCCCAACGACCAGACTATAGGAACATGATCTTGGACATCTATGTCACTTCCTTGACGAGTGACCATCTTGGCGAGATGGATGCGGTCAACGGCTGCAAACTCATTGAAGCGTTGATGCTCAATGTTCCGGGTCATCTTGACGAGGTACTAATCTCAAAACAAATTATCAGATCAATTGAGTTGACTTTGTGGGTTAGGCTATTCCCGGGATCGTCACTCAGGCCATGACCAAGGCCGCCACCGCCAAGACCAAGACCCTCAAGCTTCACCTCTTAAACGTCCTCATTAGCGCTCTTCTCTATAACCCGGTTCTCGCTCTCCATGTTCTTGGACCCAACGCACGCTCCGTGTTTGATCGGTGGTTTGTCGCCCTTCGAACTGAAGATGCCCTACCACGCGTACACGATAAGAAGCTCAGTATCCTTGCGTTCTGTGCTTTGCTAAAGGTGGAGCGGGAGAGGGTCCCGATAGAGTTGCAGGAAGGATGGGTTGGAATTGTCGGTGGGATTTTGGCATTACTAGAGGAATTCCCGAAGGCTGTTGCCAGTATGCCTCTATACTCTTATATCTACACCTAGGCCGTAGATCGAACTAACCTCAAACATAGATCGCGAAAAGCTGGCAGAAGAGTTTGACGAGGACGATTTTGACTTTGATGAAGATGATACCCAGTTGAATATGGCCGATGACGGTGAGCTACCCCGTCATGCCCGTCAAGTAGATACATAACATGGGATCTTTTTAGATGAAGATGTTCACGACGAAGAGTCTGAGTATTTGGAAAGGTTGGCTGAAGAGGTGAAGAAGTTTTACTCAAATTTTTTACTATTTCTCAATCCATTTCATGTAAAAGGGAGCTAGGCTACGGGCGAAACAGGCCGCTAGAGCCGCCGCGGGAAGTGATGATGAAGAATCAGAAGATGACGAGTCTGTCGAGGAAGAACTCGGATTCGAGAGCCCTCTGGATGATATCGACCCTTATGTAGCCTTCAAGCATGCGCTGCAAGGTAAGTCCGGGTGCATATATCCTATGCGGATTTAATATTTACTGTTTCTATAGCCCTTCAGCAGGTTAACGCACCAACGTATCAAGCAGCCACTACATCCTTAACTCCCGAGCAAACCACATCATTGATGGAGATGATGGCATTGGCGGAAGCCGCTGAACGAGAACAGACCGCGTGAGACCTACGGAATGAAATATGGTGTGATACTTGGGGTTTCTTGTTGGTAAAGGCAATTAATATGAAAGTGTTCATACGTGGTTCTTTTTTGGCGGTCTCTACCACTCGACTACAAGCAGTATTTCAACCTCCTTGAACGCGCGTTGGGCGGCGGGCCCTGAGGTAGGACATGGCTGAATCTTCTAAACGGACCGTATCAAACAGTAAAAATCACGTGTTGACTAGTTACTAGCTGCGCGACAATCGTAGATTCAGGTGCATATATGGTGAACAGAGTAGATTTCATTAACCCCTATCTTTCCCCTATGTAGAGCCCGGAAAGGCGGATACTTGAATGCATGGTGACATTGTACTTAGGTTATCTCAGTATCCGAATCTTCGCTATCTGTTGACTCGTTTGCAAACTGGACTGATCTTGGTGGTTTATGCACAGTCTTCTGTCTCAGTATTAGCTTATAATATACAAATAAATAGAGTTTAGCGGATCTGCTGACCTGCGACGTAGGTTTGAGTATTCCCTTCGACTGGGCAGCTTGTTCCAGAGCTCTCCTTTTACCAAATGCGGTAGATACCGGCCCAATATCCGATTCTGCCCTAGTATCACCTTCTTCCAAACTATTATCTTGTACACTATCATTATCCTCGGCATCAGAGCCGGATTGCGAGATGCTATCCTCCGAATAGCAATCAGGATCTAGTTCAAGACTAAAGCGTTCCAGTCTTTTTACCACCTCGTCCATGGTCGGACGACATTCTGGTTGTACGTGAGTCATTTCGTTAATGAACGTCCACATGGCATCTGTAATCCACCGCCCAGCCGCCATTGTGGTCGGCCGGCCCGGACGTTTCCCCTGCAACAAGATGTACCAAATTGCGGGGGTTGCTGCCGCTTTGCCGTAAGGGGTTTGGCCGCTCAAGAGCTATCCGTAAGAGCGTGTTAGGAAGATGCTACTTAGCCCGGCAACAATCCCGACACTCACCTCGATGGCGGTTCTTCCAAATGCAAATACTTGAATAGAAAATGAGACAATAATCATGATACCATAGTAATTATAACTTACCATCTGTTTCAAGTGTTTTGGTTACTGGTACTGTCATGGAATCGATCTCAATCTCCGGGTCGTTACAATGAGCAAATAGTTCGGGTGCCATATATGGGCCAGTCCCTGTATCTTTCAATCCATGGCTAGTATGAGCATTCATCGTCTTTGAGAGGCCAAAGTCTGCTAATACGGCTTCTCCGTCGGCCTTGATAAGGATGTTGGCCTGAGACATCTGGATAAGTATACCGGAATCCGGAGTCAAACACAAGACATTACCCCTTTGATATCTCCATGAACAGTCGGCTTGGGTGAAAGTGTATGTAGATAGACACAACCTCTTGCCGCCTCTAGTAGTACTCTTAGACGATCCTGGCATCGACTTTGTAACCATGATGGCGCATCTCCGTCATCGAGAAATGGGGAGATCTGTCCTATATCTAATTCATGTTGGCTTAATCAGGCAACAAATAAAACCCACCATGAACAAAGAGCTCCCATGTTTAACGATACTAGGGTTGTGTTAGGCCTACATCCTACATCGTTCCAAGAACTGATGCGTACCCATAAAAATCAAGGACATTAGGATGTTTCAGCTTCCGCCATACTTCACACTCCCGAATAAAGCGCTATATGGGTGGGGATGTTGTATTCAGACTGCAGAATAACGTGCATAGGGTCCGCAAACCTTTTTAACCACGTTCTCGTCGCCAATAGTAGCTATCCTCAAACGTTTCATAGCTACCTTCTCCAAACCACGCCTTCCAATAAATATCTATCAAGTACGTTTGATGATGCAAATGTAGAAGAGCGACATATAATAGTACTCACATCGCAAAACCCTCCATGTGCAAAAGGAGCATATAATGAGCTGACCATCTTGACCTCATGGCTGATATCAAACGACAAGTCATCCATAATCGTTGGGTCTTCCGGCTTTTTGAACAATGAGAAGAGTTCTGTTGTTGGAGTGATTGGTGGATGAGTGGTTTCGTGAGTATCGTCGTCTTGGATCTCCGGCAACATATTCTTCCAGCGTTCAAGATCATGCGCATAAGAAATCATTTCGGGTCGATTCTCCGGTTGCTGATGCCAGCCTTGTTGGACCAGCCGCCAAACGTCGCTGTTGTCCAACCAAACCGACGGAGTTGGCCGCGCTGGACGATTCCCTCGAGTCACTTGGCTAACAATACTGGGTATGTCGAATTTGTCCCACGGTGCAACTCCGGACAGAATCTGAATATTTCATTCGGTTAATATTCCACCATACTCGAAACACAAAGCCGCTTGCCTCATATAGTAGCAACGTGAACGCATACACGTCACTTTTTCTTGGATTGGGATCAGTTCCACCCTCTTCCTCGGGAGGTAGCGTTATAACCTCTGGAGGAATGTATCTCGCATCTGGTAGTTGAGAGCGCCAAGTACCACGTGCTGGTCGACCATTGATAGAATCCGACAGGTTCAGTTCACGCAGGCGGACGTTGCCAAAATCATCTACGCCCACGTTCCACTACGTATGGATGGATTGAGCTTAAGAATTTATTTTATTAAAGCGATAGAAACTCACTGGAGCAAAGTCACCTAGGACAATACCAAGGGTGTGCATATGAGCCAATCCTTGACTAATGTTTGTGCACTGGAAAGAGTCATAATCTATAACGCTTTGGATATCATCGTGGTAGTCTTACCAATCGAAACCGGTCCGATGAAGGGTGGTTTTTGATGTATTCGAGAACATGAGTATTCTGAAAGCTTCGCGCCGCTACATCCAGACTCGGCACAGGGGGTATTCGTGGTGAGCCTTGGGCAAATTCAGAAACACGGATTTCAAGGCCCCTGCCCGAGAAAACCTAATAACCGCGAAATAGTAAGTAGGGCCTCAGTGTGAGACTCCACACAGAATTCAAACTTACGTCTTGAATGGCAGGCCGGAGCGACTGGGTCGACACCGGTGAGCGAGTTATGACCGCCTGTTTCAGTAGGTTTGGCTTGTTCTGCCCGCCAACCACCTCGTCTGAAGATATCATGGCCGCTTGAGCGAGCTTTCTGAGCTGTTCCATTTGGGCATCAAATGCTGGGTCTCCTCCCACGTGTTCTTCAAGCTTGGATATGGTACTCCAAATGACATCCAGGCTGGCCTGTTTCGATTGTGGAGATGTCCGTGACATGTTTTCAGGAGCGGCGGGATGAGCTTCTGTAACCCGGGATGTTTTCTCTGAGGGTGGTGGAGATGTTGTCGCCACACAAGGAGAAGTACCCCCCTGATTGGTATGGCATTCACTTGAAGAAGAAGAAGGGACAATTGAATTTAATTCTTCCACTAGATCAAACTTCCAAATAGATAGTTCATTAGAGTTTCTCCATAATCGGTAGAGTGATTCGGAACTCACTTCTTGTGCCAGCTTCTGGAGATTCTGTTTGATATCTTTTTCCTCTAGCGCCGAGACCAGAGCCTCATCTTGCGCTTCCACGAGTGCCTGAAATTGGCTCTTGTTCAAGGTTGTATCACGTACACGACACTTTTCTAGGTCAGCTAGCCATTTATCGCGTTGAATACTAGCGAAAATCTAGACGTATCAATACTTGTCAACAGACTCGAAAAAGCATAGATGTCATGTAACTTACCGAGGGGAAGTCATTTGCGTAATCTAATAGCCTCCCAATGTAGGTCTTGATACCGCAATCGACGGATGGTACTAGCGACAGACTGAGAGCCTGAGAGCCAGTTTTTGATCGCTGCGGCCATCCCATAGTCTCCGATCGGAACTCATCAATCAATCTAGATAAATCATCAAATCAGGCTCAAACCCCGGTATATCAGATCGTCATGTGACTTACCCCTCACACCTATCTATTGCCTCAACCACATCCGGGTCATCCTCAGCCTCCCTGAGCTTGTTTATAACATCGTGACACGATACAATAACCCTCGAGCATTGTGCCTAACAAACTGTCAAATCGAGTGAGGAACATAGTGAACCATCGGGTTACTTGCCTTTTGGACCGAAACTTGACGAAAAGCATGCTGAATTTCTCTGATCACGGTAGTGATACCATCTATACGTTCGTCGAAATCGTCGGGTATCGTGGCCATGGATGCTTAGGCTGTGTCGGTCTGGGCTGTGGCAGGCAAGAGCAAGCCGTTAGCGCTCATCAAGGGAAGACTCGGTCGCATATGAGCGAGGCGGTGCAGGCTTAGATATCAGGCTCCCAGAGTCAAGCTTCGAGAAGGTTTGAGCTAGTATTCTGAACAGTTTACAAGTATACAGCCAGGCCTCGATTCAAACCCAGCGCATCAAACAAATGGGTTTCGAGAGCGCCAGTAGCATAATACAAAGCGGTGATAACTGGATCAACCTGAGCATATGTAGTATACAGCGTCCCACCTCCTCAAGCAGCCGTCATAGAGGCAGGTTTTGTGCTCCTGGGAATATTTCGTAGCTTCCAGTCAGAAAGTG
>JAYRCO010000799.1:0-17168 GCA_037042815.1 Ceratobasidium papillatum
GTTTAGGTTACCAGTGCAGCCGGTAGACGCAATCTCATCTGAGTTGAATCTACAAGATTTATTGTGTTGCTGCCGCGAATGATTAAGTTTAGTTCAGCACCAAAACTTGGCTTCTTTATATAAACCATGAAGCACTCTAATTCGTTGTGTCGGCTCTTAGTATTCATGTAGTCCCTACGTACGACCATCACTTCATTGAATACTTAAGGGCCATGAGCACTATAAAATCCCTAAAGTGATACCGCGTGGTCGGACCAGTGTTCTGAGTAACGGTACAAGGCATCGAGTAGGGTTGATGTACTTTGGCTTATTGATCGTATAAGGCGACTTACTCTTACGTGTGAGTTCGCATACGATAAACCCGTGGAAAAACCCGGTCCAGCAAGAAAGCTATCAACCGAGGTTTAGTAAGGCTCCACGCCACAGGGAAGATCACGTGCGAGGTTTTAATCTCACGCCGTGCGCCGCGGGTCTCACTGACCTGGGCGCATTTACAGTCCACTAATAACCTCAGCCCACTGGATACTTGAAGACTTGCGAGATCTAAATGCATTGATAAATTGTGGTTCTCATATCATGAATAATGGCTTGTCTCTGCAACCTATACCTTGCTCTGGAACAACACATTAGCAACTTCGAGAGACGTCGTCATTTTCCGACTGCGTCATGGAATGCCGACTAATACTTAGACAATGAAGCGACATAATTTTAGCTCGCTCTTCAATCCGGTGTGACCTGCTAGTGGCGATCCTGGTGACTGTGACACCTTTTGTTTTGAAACTTAGTCTTACATGGCCGAATTCAGAAATTGTTCCGAGAAAGTAGGAGAGATGTAGCCGATTCCCCGTTGCCAATGGTGCTCTTATCGAATCATATACTTATGGAGCGAGGCGTATTCTGTAGTGTCGCTAATCCTCAAGCCTCCGCTATCTTTTGATCAACCACCACATCCGAAAATACATAAAAGGTGCCGTACTTTTCATTTTGGTTCATATCTCTCGCTGCTTTCATGTCGGATCATATTAATGAATCATTCTTAGAGCCGGGAAGACGCTTCAGTCCGTTCAGGCCTCATGGGGATGGGGCCGTTGGGGAGTTACCTTATGGGCGGGTGTCATCTGCGCTCTATCCTCGAGCCTCTATACTTACGGGCAAGACTGAATCAGTTCTACATAATGTGTCCCCGGTACGATCACCAGTGTTTTCCGTACTTGAAGTTGCTAACCATGATTTTACAGCCAGAGCCAGTGTATTTCAAAGTAGACTTATCAGAGCTGCTCGAATCGTGGAAGCAGAAGACACGCGACCTTTGGTTCCGACGCAACGGCATTTGCGCCCCACCCAACGAGTCCGGATTTGACAACTTGATTCCCGAATTACAAGCTGCGGACGATGTTCAAACCCGTTTCCGTGACGTTCATTCAAAGGGAGCTTTCGGTGAAATGTAAGCTCTCTACCTGTCGTTTGCTGATACTCTCTAATCTAATGTAGAACTCACAACAGCGGTAGTGCCCTCAGACTTATCAGCGTGGATGGCTTGGCACATGAGTCCAACCACGGCGTTGACGATCATCTATACAAAGCATTCGATAAAGGGAGGGCAGTTGAGCTCGGACCTCCCAGCGGACAACCTCCCAAATTCGTTGCACAGGGATCACCCACCAGAATCGAAGCGAATAACTACTCATCCGCCCCAGCCACGCTTCTAGCCGATCGCCTAAAGACGACAAGGCGCCCAGCAATTTCGATCTCCGGAAAGCTCGAACCGGCGGCTCAAGTACTAGCCGTGACGACATCGGAGATTGGGAATCCTCAAGCACTGACTTTGCTCCGGAACAAGTCGCCGCCAAGCGACTGGGGAGAGACCTATCGGGGTGTAATCCGTGTTCAACGGCCAGCGGGAGTGAAGTGGGATGAGCCAACACGGTATGTACTAGCCGTGATCCGATTCGGCCCCGATTTACGTCTTTCAAAAGCTGCACCTATATCAGCCCAATCACAGGGGACAAATGCTATACTAAGGTGAAACGTGGTCCTGATTTGGAGCGACATCTGTAAGTTTAGACTCGAAACTGCATTTGACAAGGTTGTTGATTGCTATTCTGATTTCAGTCGAACAGTTCACTTGAGACAAGAGGTGCGAGTGGTTGTTGATCGTGGTTTGATGTATCTGACTAGATTATTCCTATCCGGGTCAGGCGCAAGCCGTGTCCGACGGTTTAATTCACCGACGTGCTGCTAAGCTTCTCCCATCGGAATGGCAGGTTGGAGATCGGCTGGATTTTGATTGCCCGTATTGCTCCGTACGTTTTACGCGCGATGACGCCCGCAACAGACATGTCAAGATGAAACATTAGGTTTCAGTTTATCTGGGTGTCTCGGCTTCTCAGACTCGGCATTTCTTTCTGATTGAGGGTGAGGGTGACTTACGTTATTGTACCTCTTACTTGGCACATTTGGCGCGATGTAGATGTAGGATACTGAGTGATGCTCTGACTGAGCATAGCTTTCAAACGGTTCCTTTACTTACTGTTACCCGCATAATTAATGAGCTGATATTGTTTGACTGTGAAGTCTTAGTGGCTATTCTGGTTAGAACTAGTCACTAGCTCGCCTTTCGCCCAATTCGATGGCGCATAGAGCATTGAATTTATTTGCATAGAATCTGCTCTTCTAGACAAGTGACCATTTTTCCGCCATGTAGAATGGCAATTATGAAGTTTCAAGGGGGTTGGGAGCAGCACCCAGTGCATGTTGTAGATACAAATCTTCAAAATTCGTTTAGTTTGAACACCACAACACATGTAAATTTCCATCCTGATTGTTGAGTTTTGAACTGTTTGACTTTTGCACACGCGCACTATTGAGATGAGTGGCAAATTAGTGAATTATATCTTAGATAAAACTGTGACCCACGAACGTTTTAATCTCCCTTACCGAAGGTGACGGTTGGGCAAATCGCCAGAACTACATTTGTTCCAAGGTTGCCAAGGCTCTCCCTGTAGTTTCTCTGGCGGACGCTTGAAAGTTTGGAATATTAGGCAGGCGGACTTTGGCAGCCTGCACCTCGGAGGCCACGGTCTTCCATTGCGGTCGCTCGTGATAAATCTCGGTCGTGGCGATGGCGCATCCGATGTTGATAAGTTGTATGCCTAGCCAGCTATGGTGCCATACCACACTAATCCCAGCAGCAATGGTAACCGCCGCCCCGACCAGTACTACGACTCGTGGAATCCGGTGATACCAGGCGTTGGGCCGAACACCATTTGGAGGAGGTGTGACTTGGTTGTGTAAGTCGTCCATTAACTGCCTGAGAACAGAAAGAGATGTTCCGAGCTGTGAAATTTGGTCGTATATGGTCATGCCGAGGGCTCTAGCTTTTTGGATATCTGCACCAGGGTTCAACATATCATGTAGATCCTCGAGATTTCGGTTCAATGCTTTGGATTCCGTGAGGCATTTCTCTGCTTGATTGATAGCCTCATCAAGTTTACGTTTGAATCTATTGAGTTCCGGTTCGTCCGTGGTTACAAACCTGAATGTGTATGCACAGTAAGCGGGGTAATGATATCACTATTATACTAATAAGACTCGCCGGTTGACTTCTTGTTTGGCGGAATACAACCGTTCCTTGACTTGGCGTAGTGCTTCCGAAATATCGGAGAATTCTCCTCTGTTTTCGCGTAAGCCTCTCCGAAAGTCAACCATATTATTTTCCTGTTGAGACTGGCTAGAACCCATAAGGAACGACAATAATTTCTAGTAAATTTCCGGTGGTTCGATGGTGGCAAGTACCGTGGGGGGAGGCAACACAACTAAACTAGTCAACCGATTGTTCTCTCGAAAAGAATCGAGGGAGCCGCAGTAGTAGATACCATATATGGGATGTGTACCTAATCTACCCTAAGAGGTTAGAACGAGGTGGCTAGCTAACTTCTTTCCGTGTTTTACATTACGACAGGGGAAAATCTACATAACTGATAGAAGAGCTTCTTCGTAGTAATGCTATGGATGAAGCGTCGGATATTGTTCGGCTTGCACTCGAAAGCTAATGTTTGGCCTTTGGTATGACGTTGTTTGGCCGCAATCCCAGACACGCACAGTCACTTGAATTTGAGCTCGCAACTCAACGACCACCACGCAACGAAACCAAACGAAACCTCGAGAACCGCAGTGATTAAATGGCTACTAAAACTCACTGTGATTTCTGTGACTGCTATGGCCTTTTGGGCTCCCGGCGCCTCCATTTCGAATAAAAATATGGCCGCCGGGCAGGAATATGATACCTAGGAACGAGCATGGGCCCCAGGTTATTGGTGTGGATGACGATTCTAACAGGTCAGCACCTACGGTTGAGCTAGACTAGGAGGCAGAGGCTGATATGATAAGTAGATCCAATTAGCCAGCGCGGAGAAAGATCTATTGTAGCTTCCCCAAATCTGTTCATGCCCCTGGATTGGAACTGCGGGATCTAGTGTGACTTGTGCATTGAAATAGGTACGACTCCTTGTTATTCCTCTTTTGATATAGCTAATATGTCGTAAAGTATCCCCGCCACGATTTAGAACATATACAATCCCAGTCCAAGCGCTCTATTTGAATCTCTTTCGACCATATCTCCTCTCCTTGGGCTCATACATAGGATCTCAACTATACATTAGGGACTCTAACGATAACATGACTCTATAGACACTCCGAGCAAATGTTGAGTATCCCGACGGTATCAGCATTCAAGTGCTCGAGTCGACGAGATTAATAGGTGTACTGTTGTGCGGGATCTATGAGACAAGTGAGGAGTCATTGATCTCCAACGTGATGAAAATATTGGAATAAGTTGGCCGCTTTGTATTGGCCTGGGAAGTAAATTTAATTGAGAAGGATGCGCGATCCTGCTTGGTAGCTTACAGATACGTGCGTCCGCCTACCTGTTTCCATTCTGTCCTTCATATACTCATACTGTGGTTTCGAATAGGTGGTGTAAACCTCATCTTGGCCCGGAAGCCGACCCTTATCTCTTGCGCTCGTTTGCTCTAGCAATTTCCGATAGACGGCATTGCCCCATCTCAGAACGCTTTCGCTCCAAAGCTACCTTCGAGTTGCGGTAGACATAGTAAAATGGCATAGCCCGGAAAACTGTCGGAAAAAGTAAGTGCATACATAAACGTTCCCTTGAAAACTGGGGCCAATGAAGTGATTGCTATCATTTTGGTGCAACCGCTCACTTCAGACCTCACGAGGCACGAGGATTCTTATTTGTTTATAACATCAATTGTTCACGCTTATGCTTTTGACGCGAACTTTTTGGTTGGGAAAGAGAAATTATTCGAATACTAAGAGAACGATATCACAATTGCCCAAAGGGTAAAATAGTTGGCCTTTCTTAAAGTTACAACTATTTATAGAACGATTCGTTGAAATTGATTGAATATGACACGGTGGGCTGGCGGAAAGTGGCAAACGTCGAAGCAATACTAACAAGATGACATGTACTGAGGGACGACCCAGATGGGGAAATAGAACACGTGACTTATTTTCTATATCTTTTCACAAATTCGCACGTGCCGTCACAATGACAAATTCTCGCCGCTCACCGGTAATGCTGTGGTCAACCATAACTGTGCAATTCACGCGTATCTCACTGACTCACCATATTGGCAGATTGATTGTCCTACCCAGTCACCATTTTAAACCCGTGTTTACCTCTTGCTCTGATTTACCACTAGACTCGTACCCACTTGCCTCAACAATCAAATGATACCTGGCGGTAGCCAACAAGACCAATAGTGAGTTCATTTGACACTGTGATCGCAATATAGTTAGCTAATTGAGAAAAGTGCTCGCATACGGCTAAGGATTCAAAGTCCGCTCTTCCTTTCTCTAGCTAGCTCAAACTCATTGGTGTGGTATAGCAATCGACGTAGCCTTACGGAGGCCTCAGCAACATCCAATAACCCTAAAGATTCTACTGGGGAAAAAACAGCCGCAATACCTCAAAGCAATCCCTTGTGACCAAATGCTGCGTTGGGAAAATCTTGGTGTCATGTCAGCTTCCTTCCTGCTCTGCGTAATCCTATCTTTAATGTTACCTATAGGGACGTGGGTCAGAATGAATCAGTCGAGATTCGAGTGTACGAGAACCTTTGGTTTGATCGAAGGCGCGAGCGTATAGGTTCTGTCACCTTTCAGGCACGTGAGGCCTTCAATTCACGACGGCCGTACACTGGTACGGATTTTACACTTGCTACGCCAGGAACCACGATGACTAGATTGGTTTATTCTTTGTCTGTAGTTCACGGGAACCTACGTGATTCTATACTGTCCATAGCATTGACATTTGATGCACGCCAGCCGGTGAGGATCTTGAACGCTTGATTGTTCAACACTATTTACTTAATTCAGCTTTAGACTCTACAAGCTGCTCGGATTTCTCATGCAAGAGCTGAGAACTCAGTCAGCACGTACTTAAATCGAGAAAATATAGCTCCTATGCAAATCCTTACAGAAGGGATTCAGAAAATTGGCGTAGTGCTCAGCGAGGTACGATTTTCTATGATACTTACTCACAGCATACATTGAGCGCGTCATACACAGCTGAGCCCAATTGCGGAGTCTGCGTTATGGCTATGTTTGCAAGCATGTGAAGTATGTACCTGTGCTATATGCACGACATCATACATTTATTGTCCATGGCGAACGCTAACTTTGGTCGGCCAATAGGTATTCCAGACCCGTGAACAGAACAACGTTATGGTTTTCCGCCTCTTGTCTACCATGCGCCACGTAATTACCTCGGTGGCCGCAGTTGAGGACCATGTGAGGTTTTTGGAGTTACAGAACACGATCTTTGAGATATTACGACTAGTTGAAGACACTTCGCGATTTGTCATCAAACACAATTCGAATTCGAGTTCATGTAAGTTTCAGTACCAAACAACTGGTGGATATTTACCTAGCCAGCTTTCGTAGTTCGCATGGTCGTCTTGTCAGACCTACAAGCTCAGACCGATGATTTTATCAGACAGTTTGATTATCTAATGGGAGAATTCAACCGTGGTATGACGACACAAATTGTACGAATGGTCAATGAGTTACGGAGCGATGGTCCGTAATCGAATATCCTATCTATTGATTAGTACTGAATAAGAACTATCACAGCCGATTCGACTTTGATTGATAACCTGGCTACACCAAGCGCATGCTACGATCCCGCAAAATGTTGCTTAGATGGTACCAGGTTACATGTACTCAACGATATCCATAGCTGGGCAACTGGTTCAAGCGAGTCTGGGTCGTTTTTCTGGCTGTATGGACCTGCCGGTTGTGGAAAAACTGCTCTTGCCTCCTCAATATGTAGTCGTCTAGATAGCAATGGAACCCTAGCCGGAAGTTTCTTTTGCAAACGCGACGCCGAGGAACTGCGCAAGCCGGAGAACCTCATCTCGAGCTTGGCTGCATTTTTGGCTTACAAATGCCAACCATATGGAACCCAGCTTGTGGAGGCTCTACGGAACGATAGACAATTGATTCACTCGGCAGTCGGTACTCGGTTTACTGGCCTGATAGTGAATCCTTTATTGGCTGCGAATCAGACCGCTATAGACGGCACTCTAGTGATTGTGGTTGACGCTTTGGATGAAATTGGGTCTATTACATCTCGCAAAGAGCTAGTTCGCTGTCTACTCGTGATGGTTGGCTTGGTAAAATGGATCAAGGTACTCTTAACTAGTCGGCCGAATGACGAAATTAGACAAACAATGAACTTATACCAAGGCCATATATATCAAAGGGATCTTTTTGCGGAAGCTCCAGGGGCTGTATCGCGGGATATATATGCATACATTCGGCATCGAATGAGTACTATTAGATCCCAGCCAGCAGGCTGGGACAACTGGCCTACCGAAACAGATGTCCAGTAGCTGTGCGAAAAATCCAAAAGTTTATTCGTATGGGCTCGCACTGCCTGTGATTTAATCGAACAGAGCCTTGATCCCGTTTCCACACTAGAACAGGTACTCGGAGGCGTGCGACATCTGAGTGCAAGGAAGGCACTTGGCGAAATATATTTAACTGTGCTCAATGAGACTCTGCGAAATAACCTCGACGATGCTCAGATTGTCCAGAGGTGCCTAGGTGCGATTATATTGACAGGAACTCGCCGCGCTCTTCCCGATGCAGCTCTAGCCACAATCGTCGGTAATTCAGTTAAGCCGCATACAATCACTGTTTTGGTTAACCGCCTTAGCGCTGTCCTCTTTCGGGACAAGAGTGGCGCCGTTCGGGTGTTGCATCATTCATTCAGTGATTTTTTGGCTGAGGAGGACTGTCCTGTTTCTTTTCGAATTGACCTGGCAGTACAAAATGCTTCCATAGCAGCATCATGTTTAAGGCAAATTCTAGCAAACCTACGATTCAACATCTGTGATCTGGAGGATTCTTGCACACCGAACCATGATGTTCCAGATTTACCGGCTCGGGTTCGGTCTTGCATCAGTCCGGAACTTGCGTACAGCTGTGTCTACTGGGTATCACACCTTATATTTGCGGCACCAGCAACAGTCTCCATGTACTGTAACAACCAACTGGATCAGCTATTAAATGGCCCATTCTTGGTATATTGGATTGAGGCTTTGAGTTTACTGGGAGAGTTGCAAATGGCACTCGTCAGTATGAATGACTTAGCGAATTGGATTGATGTAAGCACACTAAAAAATCAAGCTTAAAATTTAACTAACTGCTTGGTGTGTAGGAGGCTGATAGCAAGATTTCAACATGCGTGCACCACGTGTATGGATTTTTATCGACAGCATTTATCCCTATATCCACTTGTACACCCCAGCTATACGTCTCTGCACTTCCCTTTGCGGCGGCAAATTATGATACATTTCGAAGATTGAAACAATGGTTCCCGAACACATTGCTCGTTGCAATTGGAGGAGAGTTGTGGAAATCTCAACCTCAATGTCTTATCAAGCAGGCGGGGTTTGTGTCAGTCATTGCTTTTGCCCCAGATGGGCGACATATTGTCTCAGGCTCAAGGCGGAACACGCTGCAGATCTGGGACGTTCAATCTGGCACCCCTATACTCTAGCCACTTCGTGGTCATTCTGAAGTTATTACATGTGCTGGTTTCTCTCCAAATGGCCGGTATATTGTTTCCGGATCCGATGATAAGACAATACGGATCTGGGATTGGCGCTCTGGCACTACGATAATTGGCCCGTTGAAGGGACATTCCGATGGAATCACCTGTATCACTTACTCACCTAACGGTCGGCTCATATCATCGGGCTCGAGGGACAGTTCTATAAGGGTATGGGACGCGAGTGCAGGTACCGGAATCGCAATACTGAAACTGGGATGTTACGTAAATGACTGGATCTCCGTAACGGCTGTCATGTTTTCAGCTAATGGTCAGCATATTACTGCCTCCTATTCAAACAAGACACTTCGAATTTGGGACATTCAAACTGGGTCAATAACGCGTGAACAGAAGTTCAATGACTCAAGTATGATTCGACCACACACCCTATCCTCGGACGGGAGTCAAATGATTTCAGGTTCCGTAACCCGAGCTGTTCAAGTCTGGGACACAGAGACAGTCAGACTATTACTTGAGCCACTTCAGGGTCATCCTGACCTCATAACCTCGATTTCATTCTCACCAAATGGTCGGAACATTGTTTCCGGCTGTCGCAGCGGAATGATACGAGTTTGGGATGCATACACTGGCGAACAGGTTTTCAAATCCCAACAAGGTCATAGCCACCATGTCACTTCGGTTGCATTTTCACCCGACAGCCGTCGATTTGTATCGGGCTCATACGATAATACAATACGAATTTGGAGTGTGCAGAGTGGCGACAAAATGTTTGAATCAGCACTAGGTCCAGTCAACTGTGTAACGTCAGTTGCATTTTGCTCGAACAGTAGTCGAATCGCGTCCGGGTCCTGGGATCGCACCGTGCAGCTCTGGGACACACAAACCGGCGCGCTTATACTAGGACCGTTAAAAGGCCACCTCAATGTGGTCACTTGTACTGCGTTTTCTCCTGACGGTGGCCGCCTTGCCTCCGGTTCTCTTGACTGTACAATACGACTCTGGGATACAGAGACAGGAGTATCGTTACTTGAACCTCTGAGGGGTCATTCTTACCAGGTAACATCTATTGCATTCTCCTTTGAGGGTTTGAGCCTTGCTTCAAGCTCAGGGGATAGAACTATACGAATTTGGGATGCCAATACTGGAACACCTTTGCTTGAACCATTCCAGGGTCATAAGGACTGGGTTACATCCGTAGCCTTTTCTCCTGATGACACTCAGATTGTTTCGGGATCGCATGATAGTACCGTACGGGTTTGGGATGCACACACGGGAAGCACTCTGAATATCCTGGAAGGCCACTTCTATCGTGTTACCTCAGTTGCTGTCTCCCCTAGTGGTAGATTTATTGCGTCAGGCTCCGGGGATAAGACTATAAGGATATGGGATACCCGGAGTGGCACCCTGATGAAGAGTTTAAGTGGACACACCGACACCGTTACCGCTGTTTCGTTTTCTCCTGATAGTGAACACATCGTCTCGGGCTCTGACGACCGGACTGTGTGTATCTGGAATGTGGAAACTGGCAGGTTGTCAGGTTGTCCCCTACTAGGGCATTTAGAATTGGTTAGCTCAGTGTCGTTCTCTTCGGATAACCACTCTATCGTCTCCGGGTCTAAAGATAAGACCATTAGGATTTGGAATAAACAGGAGTGCTCAACGCTCGAAAACATTCCACGTAACTTAGCAAGGTCTGAAAACGACACCTTAAAGTGACGCGATACGTATTCACTAACTTTGTCGGTTACAGAATTTTTAAATCAAGAAAAACCACCTTGGTTCGAAGCGCAGAGTTACATGAGTACTTGGACTCGGAGAATTGGGTTTGCGCACCGTCTGGCAAGCGTCTCTTCTGGCTACCACAAGCATATCAACGAACTCGACTCGACCATGCATCGCGTGCAATTTCCGATCAACTCGCCGACTCCCCTGTAGCCCTCGACCTATCAAAAATGATGATTGGTTCGTACTGGACTCGAGTCATGGGACCGCATAACCTATGATGACTGCTCCAGTGCGTTTTATTTGACCACAGCGCATACATTGAGCTATTGAACTGTGTTATCAAATAAATATGGGCGTGCGGAACGATTCAAATCTTTTTCTCCTGTCCGTATGTATAGACTTGATGATTGGGCCCAGGGAAAAGGGGGTATGTGCACCCTTGGAACTGTCAGCATATGCTCCATGGGCTACGTCACTTGATATCATGAATTCGATATGATTTTAAAGAATAGTTTTGAATCAAGATAGATCACTCCTTGTGTCTGTCTACAGAAGATGTCGTAACATAAGGGAGCACTTGGTATCTGTCACGCTTGCAGAAAATGCAGATGGGTAGACGAGGCCTGTGTCATGCCGCTCGCTCAGTCAACTTCCGGCTGAAGTTTCCTCGTCATTGCATCAGGATCTCCCTCATGCCTCGAGCTGCTTAGTATGTGCAGTCTCTCAACATACAGGTTCTGTGATTATACAATTGATACGATGATGCATGCCTCGCACCTGCTGGGCTGATGATGAATAGAGGTCGCATATGTTGAGTGGATAGCTGTCCGTAAGAGCTAAATCGGCTCTAACCTATCCTAAAACTGTTCTAAGCGATTCTATCGGCCAGCAGGGCCACTGGCACAGCCACATGTACATATCGAGATATATGAGATTTTCTGATTGCTTCGGGGCGGGACTTGACAGATGTGGAGCGGGTCAATCGTTGGCCCGCAACTCGGGGGAAGCAGAGCACGCCTGGCCAGATGAGTAGTATGCATGTCCAGCCCCGTCGCACGCAGGTGTATTTTTGCAAAACAATGACATTGGCGCATACGCCAGACAGAACGCACGGACGGACAAACATACTGTCCAAATTTGGTAAAGGCCCTGAGGGTTGGAGCTGTGTTGGCTCCACAGTTTGATTTTGAAATTCTAAGCTATATGCTTGTCCGTCCGTGCGTTCTGTCTGGCGTATGCGCCAATGTCATTGTTTTGCAAAAATACACCCGCGTGCGACGTGGCTGGACATGCATACTACTCATCTGGCCAGGCGTGCTCTGCTTCCCCCGAGTTGCGGGCCAACGATTGACCCGCTCCACATCTGTCAAGTCCCGCCCCGAAGCAATCAGAAAATCTCATATATCTCGATATGTACATGTGGCTGTGCCAGTGGCCCTGCTGGCCGATAGAATCGCTTAGAACAGTTTTAGGATAGGTTAGAGCCGATTTAGCCCTTACGGGCAGCTATCCAGTTTCTTACTTCGATCTAATCATACAAGCTCAAATCTCGAATCAGAACTCGATTAGACACACAGGAGTGCAGTATCACACAAAACCATCTACCTCACATGTGATCATGTTCCATTTTCCGGTTCCCTCGCTCAGTTTATTAATCTCCACCTATATGGTTAACAAGGTCGCACCCGATATCCACAACCCGGTGTGGTGTTCGAGAATCACGCACGAAGCCAATGTGAATAGTGATTATTCCGAGTACGTTCGCGATCCCAGGCCTTGTGTGTGTTGCTTTCAGCCGAATGATATATGAAGGAGAAAGAACTGGAAAACATACCTTGAACAGGAGAGGCAAGATTAGTCAGCATCTCGAGGAACCAAACAGCCGCAATCTCTCAGCCTCATGGCCCCATTGATGTGTGCTGCAACTCTACCACCACCAAGCTTAGAAAGAAAGCTCGATGACAAACAACCTCATTAATTCAAAGTCTAAAACTCTTCCATACTATGTGGCTAAGTACAACGGTCGGGTGGTAGCAGTTAAACGAGAACCTAGCTATCAGGTATGATATTTATTACCTAGACCACCAACTAGTATACTGAGACATGGATAGGCTACTATCAAGCTTTTGCAAAAGTCTATCTCTCAGCTTCGGGGTGCTGAACCTCAGGACATACTGATATCCACTTCACTTGAGGATTATGGCGACACGCTCGTAGAGATTAGTGAAGAGATCTGGTCGGATGTAGTCGGTGACGTGAAGCTGGTCGAGATTAGTTTGGATGAGGCTCAGAACTCCGAAAACTGGCCTTTGGGCTCAGACGACACAATCAGCGTAACTCACGAACTCGAAAACACTGACGTCAAGATTCCTCGTACCGCTACAGCAATCGCTGGTCATGGTATGTATTCGTATTGCGTCCCATGAGATTCGTGATCACCCAAATATCACATAGCTAGATCCCGCTCACCTTCAGCCACATTGGGATCCATCCAAACCCTCAATGACCCTGAAGAATCGTCGGCGGATCGTATTTCTATAACTATCCGTACACCATCCCAGACTCTCGTACCTTTCAACGATCTTCGCACTACACCAACCATCCAAGACGTAAAACGCCTCATAGAATCAGAGTATGTAATCCCCATAGCGCTGCAGCAGCTTCAGTTTTCTGGCGCACGATTGGACGATGAAACGGCACTTGGACAGTCCGGCGTCGTCAAAGGAACTGTGTTGGACCTGATCTTAAACACCAGGAAGTCAATAATTTACCTGCTCCCAGCTTACGAGAGTCAATTTGATGGTATCGAAAATCGTTACTCACTCCGCATATCCTACGACATCACTGTTGAATTTGTCGTGAATCGTAGGTGGGAACTAGGCGCATTTCGGCCGTACGCAAACAATTCAACATCGGATTATATCCAGCGCAAGTCATGGACTGTAGATTCTCTTTCCGAAGATAAAATCTACGACTGCCGCTCTAGATCGAGAGTACCCTGGACTTACTGGGACGGCAGGTGCGGCTTATTCTATTCTTTGCGGTATGCATGTTTGACGTTTGTCCCAGCCCCGTAACCCAGTCACCATCAGAGAACGAAGCCACAGTGCCAAACGAATTTGCCAAACTATCTCGGATAGCAGAAACACCTCAGTCGAGGCTGAACCTTAGCCACAATAATTCGGTTCTTGTCCGTTTCGATAACGTTGAAGTTTACCTTTCAGCCGTGTTAACTTCGCTCCTAGCTTCTCGCCCGTCACTTCTACGGTGAGTAAATGCGTCTTATGCGAATCCTGATGATTTATCGATCAATGCACGGCATACTAGTCCTTTCTTGATTCACTTGAACTCCAAGCCTTGCTCACACATCGCTATCCGCTTCCTCCCTCAAGATGAATTGAAAGGAGCAGCGATGCTATCTGTCTCCGGCCATCCAAACGCTCGAATCATTCATATAGCAATGTTATACAAGCGACTTGACGATAGCACATCTGAATCTTGGGATGAATCTCCCCCTTTCACGGATGACTGGCAGAGCATAATTGACCCTGAAAGTATTTTACAAGTTCCGCATCGTTCGGAAATCATTGCTATTGACTTTTCTTTCCTTGAAATTTCCTGACGAGCAAGATTGTATAGATTTTACTCGTGAATGTATTTGTATCTGTGTTGAGATTGCGGGTGCTGCTCGTGCTGTTGCGTTCAAATGTATGTTTGTCAAATTATTGTGGAATACATCATACTTTTGCGACGTCAATCAGTGTTCAATCAGATCTTCAAAAAGACTACCCTCTTTTAGTGGCACCGTAAAGATATCTTTTGAGCGGTGAAGGAGCAGCCCGAGGCGGAGGAATCTTTGTCGTTAGTTTTATCTTTATGGAAGTGTTCTGACCTACGTAGTTTATATCAATGCTTTTCCCGCAAAGTCATACCCCACAATGAGGTTATCAGAGCGATACCTGTATTCTAATTCGAAGTTAAAGATTGGCCTGACAGGACTAAAGATCTAGTTGGCACATTCTCGCACAGAATCTATTTGCGAAGCACAGCAGACATGCTTATACATATTCTCAATTCCACGTCTTCACGATTGATATCAGGCGCATATATGCCGCGCCGCCCTGATGATGCAAGGCCAAGCCACAATCACTTCAAGTTCCGAACCACACCTGCACAAGTATAAATCGCAAGAAATTGTATATTTTCTATCTACCTCACGTCCAATTCCGTTCCATTTTATTTGCAGAAACTCATTTCGCCGGTCTACATCCGAATGATCAACTGTTTCACACCTGACATCCACAATCCGATATCGTCTGTGCGTGAACCGCGGGTGAGAAGGTCGACGTGGATGGAAGTGGCACCGGGTCCGTCGTGCGCTTGCATTGCTATTGCCATTTTTATTTTAGCTCGGTTATACTGGGTCAATAATTGTGAAAAAAGTACCTTGAACAAGCGTGACCAATTGATCAACAACCGGTCTCGAGAGTGCTTCGCAGTTTAAGGCATCGAACAAGACGTTCAGTCGACGCTCGATATCGTCCACCATTCGTTTTTGTTGCGGCTATTCACATTTCAGCGAGCCCCCTTTCACAATGAGATGACGAGACGACTCACCGGCGTGTTCTGCCTCAACCTCGCAAGATGCTCGCTCAACACTTCGAAGATCACCTGATCAGACTGGGGGATATGTTCTCGGTCACCAGGAGCTAACAAAAACCGTAAACATTAGTTCCGTATCCAAACAATCCTCGTTGTAGACTCACGATACTTGGGCGCCTTGGTCGCAGCCTTGGAAGGTGGCGCAGTCGGTGTTCCGGTTCTAGGCGCTCCACCTGGTGGCGGCGGTGGCGCTCCGCCCTGTGGCGTCCAATTTGTGCCTTGCCCTGGAGGGGGAGGTGGAGGATGACTCTGCTGACCTGGCGGGGGAGCATAACCCCCGCCAGCAGCTGGAGGTGGAGGCGGGGCGTTCGCATGTCCAGGCGGGGGCGCATACGGTCCACTCGGCGGTGGTGGAGCAGCAGCCTGAGGCGGAGGAGCATACCCTCCAGCCGGAGGAGGTGGAGCATACCCGCCACCAGCAGGAGGTGGAGGAGCAAACGCACTACTTTGCTGAGATGGAGGTGGAGGTGCATACGCCCCACTCTGCGGCCTCGGCGGCGGAGCACCAAATGACCTCGGCGGACCCGTAGCTTGAGGAGGACTCATCGCTCGTTGAGGCGTACCCGATCCAGCCCGGGGCGGAGGAGGCAAGAACGTCTTGTCACCGTATGCAGCAGGCGATCCTGGCGCAGGCGAATTGGGGAACGGAGATGTGATAGCTGCAGCTGGAGGACCGGCTGGTGCGGGAGTTCGACGCTGAGGAACCGTCACGTTTGGAGCGTCGTTCCAGCCTGGAATATCGCGTCGTTTCGCGGCAGGCAACATTGGAGGAGGTGCATTCGGGGATTGTCCGTCGATAGGGGGAGGTGGGACAGCGACCATGGGAGCTCGGAAACCAGGTTGTGCGTTTTGGTATCCGCCTTGAGAAGCGGCGCCATAGGGGCCTTGCTGTCCGGAAGGATTGTACCCCCCTTGACCGGGAGCACTATACGGATTTTGCTGAGCAGGCGGGGCGTATCCTTGTTGACCTGGAGCACCGTATGGCTTGGGACCATTGTTGTTCGTCGATGGTGGAGGAGCATACGGACCGGTCGAAGATTGTGCAGGAGGCGCACCATAAGGGCCAGCATTAGATGGAGCAGGTGGAACACCGTAAGCGGGAGGAGCACCATAAGGACCAGTCGACGGAGCCGAAGCAGCGCCATACGGACCAGTCGACCCATACGGCCCATTTGTCGGACCCGAACTTCCATACGCTCCAGTCGGAGCAACAGGTGCTCCATACGGCACATTCGACGTAGCAGTCGCGCCGTACGTCCCTCCCGAAGCACCACCATATGTCGGAGCACCATACGCTCCTCCGGTCGCAGCTTTTCCACCAGCACCAGCACCAGCGCCAGTTCCCTTTCCTCCAACAGGCTTTCCGACATCTTCCAAAGCACCCTTCAACCACGCACCCTCTCCAACACCCTTGGGTACCCGTGCGACATACGCCCTCGCCTCATCCACCAGTCCTTGCGAAGCGAGAATCTCGGCATACTCCAAATAACGATCGTAGAGCCCTTGGAGTGCGTACTCCTCATCCAGCGAAGCCGTCGAAAGATCCGAATCGACAAACGAGGTTGCACTGGTGAACGCAACAGCTTTTTCGACAAAATGCTGAACCGCCTCGGCCCGAACGGAATAAAGCTCGCCCTTTTCTTGTTCCTCCTTGAGCTCCTCCTCCCAGATCTTCACAAGC
>JAYRCO010000008.1:0-104664 GCA_037042815.1 Ceratobasidium papillatum
ACGAACTATATAGATGAACACGATGTATGCTATGTATACTGGCAGACTGAAACTGAATACATTCGACTTTTGCGATTATGAGAGTTCTGGGTCGCTGAGTCAGCGTGTGCTTCCATAAGCGGAGTTATTCGTGGCTACGGTCATCCAGCCGCGCACATGAGACAGCCGCCAAGGCTAAGCTTCGCAGTTTATTGGAGCTTAATATCTATCTTATGGCTGTTATAAAACTTATCTCGCTCTGGTATATCAGGGGGTGTCGATAACACCATGGTCGTTTTGTTCTGTCATTGTTTCAGTCGCGTAGATGTTTAAACCAGTTTTTATCAAACTACTCATTTGCTAGATAGTCCGCCATCTACTAGAATATTCATCCCGTTATCCTCTATAAATCGTGCCTACAAGAGCCATGCACTATAGAACCATGTGGTTTCTATATTTGTATTTCAGCCCCAACGGTACAGTCTGGGTGTTTGACCACTTTCAGCCCCCGAACCTTCCAGGTCTGGCCCTTCCACAAAGAATGAGTCCCGATATCTCTTGGCTTACTGGAGCCTGTATACAAATAGGGCGTTGGGATGTTCGAAAGGGAATATCCAGTCGTAACGGTCCCGACAGCGCCGTTGACGCCCACTACGCCTCTCCGTGCGTACACTTACGTTCGCACAAGGTTTGAGCCTGAACTCATGCCTAGATATTCTGCGGCCATCTAGTATAAAACCTGGTGGTCAGTTGCGTATATCCTCCAGACTCGTTTCATCAACTCTTTCGCTCACTACATCCACTTCGCTCACTACTCTCTCCCACTTTCTTATCTCACAACTCAAACATGCTCGGCTATACGATCATCACTGCTGCCACCGTCTGTGCTACCTTCGTGTCCGCTGCTCCCACCTTCGGACTCGGCTTCGGGAACTGCGGTTCCGGACTGTTCTTCTGGGGCGCTAGGAACCGCTGCCTCCCGTAAGCGACTGCTACTTTTCATCCTTGAGAATGAATCAATCTAATATCTTTATCTTTATAGCACCGGAGGCCTGCCTCAATGGTACAACCCACCCGCGTACCGTAACTGCGGTGAACGCTGGTACTGGCACAAGGACTTCGGGTACGCATCATCACATTCTCTTCGATTGACTCGATAGACTTACTAGATGTGACCGATAGGTACTGCGTGCCGCCCCATGCTGGCTATCCCGACGCTGGGTGCTACGGCGGATGGGGCTGGGACTCTGGATCGTACTCGTGCGTTCCGAACAACGGACACTATAAGGAGTAGATAGCATATAGATGGTATAAGGAAACCCAACTCGTAGGCAAAGTCTTTGGTTGGCATATACCCGTTTGTTGTATCTTTTCGGAGGTGTTGTACTAGGATATTTATATGGCTGGTCAGATATGCAAATGACATTTGGTTTTTGCACGTTTAAGCTAGTAGCAGAGATATATATGCTTGTTAAATTACTCGGCACAGTTGACGATCACCCAAAGGTCGGAGACAGAATATGTCTCGGCAAAGAGACGACCTTACCTTTGAACGACAAATTTTTCGCAACTAGACGCAAGATGACTTGGCTTGTGATACTCATATCTTTCTATTCTATTGAGATCTATGAGAGGTCCAGACTTTTGATGGGTCACTGAGTCAGCGTGTGCTTCCGTAAGCCACTGTGGCTACAGTCGTGTAGCCACGCAAATGAGGCAGCAGTCAAACTTAAATTTTGTAGCTGCTTGGAGCTTCATATCTACCTCATCGTTCTTACTCAATATAGCATAATTTAGTTCGCCAGGGAGACTTTGAAGAAGCCATTGTCATTCGTCCTGTTGCCCTTCAATTATTTGTACATATACTACAAGATTGATAGGATACCACGCTCTACAAGTGAGATTTGGACACCATTCTACTCCTTGCCTAATGTCAACAATTACTTGTATGCACCAACTAGTCCTGCAGTGTAATGTTGGCGCCTTAGACCCAACCGTGCGGTATATGCGTTTGACCCCCCTCAGCCTTAACACGTTCTAGTTCTGGCTATATCATGTAGCGTGACACATGGCTACTCTTGGTACACCTGAGAGTATATACAATCGGGGCGTTGGCGTAACCTTAACCGGTATCCTATCATAATGGTTCTGACAGCGCCATTGACGCCCACTACGCCGCTCAGCACATCAACTAGGTTTGAGGCTGAGATCACGCCTGGAAGCACTCGAGCTAGGCAGTATAAAACCTCGTGCTCATTTCTGCATATCCTTCAGACTCGCTTCACCAGCTCTTCCGCTCACTTCGCTCTACTCTCACTCGCTACTCTCGCTACTCTCACCACTCTCACCCACTTTCTTATCTACACAACAAACATGCTCGGCTACAAGATCGTCACTGCCGCCACTTTCTGCGCTACTGTCTTGTCCGCTGCTCCCACCTTCGGTCTCGGCTTCGGGGGCTGCGGTTCCGGACTGTTCTTCTGGGCTCCTAGGAGCCACTGCCTTCCGTAAGTCGCTGCGCTATCTACGAACGCTTGAGCGTAAGCCAACGTCGTCCCTTTACTTTTACAGCACCGGAGGGTTTCCTCAGTGGTACAACCCTCCTGCGAACCGCAACTGTGGTCAGCGCTGGTACTGGAACAAGGACATCGGGTAAGTATCATTTATCTGCCTCGGGAGATGCGATAGACTCACTAGGTATACTCGATAGATGCTGTGCGCCTCCTCATGCCGGATATCCCGATGCTGGGTGCTACAACGGATGGGGCTGGGACGCTGGATCGTACTCGTGCGTTCCGGCCGGTGGACACTACAAGGAGTAAATAGCCCGAGGTGGCTATGAAGAAACCCAACTCGTAGGCAACACCCTTGGTTGGCATATATACCTATCTCTTTCGCCTTTCGCCTTTCTCCGGAAACTTTGTACAAATATGCTGCATCGCTGATCATGTATGCAAATAACGATCAGTTTCCCCCTTTCTAAGTTTTGATAGAGAGAACAGGCCGATAAAACTCAAAGTTGGTGAGGAGCACATCGGGAACCAAATATATCTCTGCAAGGAGATAGATGTTCCACAATTGAACGCAAGGTGGCTTGGATCGTAGTAGTCATATTCTTCTGTGCTGTCTGAGGGCGAATGTTAAGAGCTTGCAGAACCTATTAGCCAGTCGCGGGCCGACAAAAGACTTGAACTCCTAACATCCTAGCCAAAAAGGCCTTACCACACGCTAGAATCTCTGCATGGTCCAAGGTGAGCATAGAAGGAGAGAGGGGGTCCCATTATTAACCAGCCCCAAGACCAGCCCCAAGACTGAAACACTAGATAGAGAAGAGATCTTGTCCACGGGTTAAAACAGTCGTATGAGCTGGCTACGCTCATAGTTATATGTCCACCTGAGGGGCATGCGGACGCTGTAATACAAGACGATCAAGCCCTCAATACAATCTGCAGAGCGTCATGGTATCCAGTGAACTATTTCAGACCCAATCCAACTTCCAGAGCGAGGCAGTGAAGACTAAGAACGGTAGTGATGAGGGTATTGATGGAATATCTGGTCATGTTCTGGCTGAGATTAAAAGGGTTGGCGAGATACTAGCGATAGGTGCTCGTTGTTTGGCTACGCCATGGAAAACTTGATGAACGGACTTGATTGAGATTGAGATTTAAAGCATTTATTCTCATAAACGGAAGAAGCAGACCACATACGGATATTCAGGTTATATCACCACGACTATGTTTTCCATGGGAGAAGCCCTATCGAGCCACAGTACTATAGTACAGGTGGTTTGTCGCTTAACATTGACGGTCTATTATTCGAACGCCATGGCTTGCTAAGCTGATAGCTTTTGCACTTCTGGCTCCACAGGTTCCGATTCGAGCATTCCGGAGCCCCGAGGTTGCGCTTCCACCGCATCGAGCTTCTCCGCCTCGGCAGCATCTAACTCCTCAGGCGTAACACCCTCCTGATGTAACTTCACGGCTTCATCATACGCCAACCTCCGCTCGTTCAAAACTTGCTTTATCCTCGCCATCGATTTTCTGCACTACGATCCAAGAGACGTATCGATATCCAAGTCAATCATAGCAATAAACAAAAACACTCACCCGCATGTTCTTCTTGTTCAGATTCGTGAATACCGAAGCGTCTATACCTTCCCGCCGAGCCTCGTGTTCTTGGGTCGCAATTAGATTGCGTTCGCGTGCGAGAACGTACCACAAGGTATGTAGATCCTTGAACGATTTTCGTCGGAGCTCGGACGCCATCCATGGTCGACCTACGAGTCAATTAAACAACAGTATATAAATATACCACTAAATATTAGAGAGAAATTAATACTCACCACTCCAGTCATTCACCCGATGCTTCTCGTCCAGTGTCTCGTACCTCATCGTTCCATTATCATTCTCGACCTGCCTAAAGAACCCATATAGCCCATGTGTCGGGTTAACCTCAATTCCCAAGTGTGGCCTCAAATGTCCCTCTGGAGTCTCCGCATCGAGCTTGACACGACCAGGCACAGCACGTTCTTTTGCAGTAAGCTTCCGAGGTGGACGAGTCTGCCATTCTGGTGTAGTAGACTTAGGAGCTGTACTAGTCGAGGCATCCGATGTAACAGCAGCAAAACTGCGAGACAGAGGAGTTCGAGGCGAGTTGATAGAGAGACGACGAAGTGATGCGAGGAGTTTAGATGACATTGTGGTGGGTTGGTACAAACCAAATTGTTTGCGTTTATCAGTTTGATTTGGTAAGCGATCGAGTCTAGCGCCGGCCCTCTTACCTTCCTAACCTCCACCACCATGAACTTTGGACGAAATAGCCGGGGCTCGAACCGCAATCCCCGTGCGAAGGTAGACACAGTATGCCAAAAGTGAGTTTGATTTACACTTGTGTCTATTTATTATATGTTATGGCTTCACTTGGCTAACCTTACCACGAACCTACTCAGGTGCCTCCAACGCGGACACTTTATCTACGAATGCAAGTCCACTCAGCCGTACAAGTCTCGGCCTTCTCGCTCTCAGATGCTTGAGAATCCTTCGCTGCTGAAGAAGAGAGGGGATAAGCCTAGCGTTGAGATTCCGGAGGAGTTCAAGAAGAAGTGAGTCCGTCGTTGTCATATGTGGATTCGCTGAATTACTGTACTAACATTTTGCCGTATAGGACTGGCATAGCCAACAAGATATTGGAGGAAAAAGAGAAAGACCGAGAGGCAAAGCGGAAACGGTACGACCGCCACTTATTCCACCGAGCTTTTCTCACATGTTTGTTGTTCTTCTCAGGTCCACCTCGCCTGCCCGTTCTGGTTCTCCATCTTCTGCCTCAGATTCGGACTCGGACTCGTCATCTTCCGATTCATCTTCCGGCTCAGACTCAGACTCAGATTCGAGTTCCAGCTCAGGTTCAATTCGAGGAGGCAAGAACCGCAAACGGATACGTAGGAGTCTGAGCTCCGAGGATTCACCCAAAGGGAAAGGAAAGGGACGGGCACGTTCGGCTTCTACTGATAGTCGCGACAGTCGTTGAGGTTTCAATATTTAACTGGGTGATACAGGTTGTAAAAATAGCAGTTAATCGTATTGTAACATTATTGTCTTATTGGGATTAAGAGTGACAAAACGCCAACACGCAGAACGACCAGGACTTCGACACCTTGCGTAAAACATTACATACCACACAAGCTGCTAAAGTTTTCCTGCGTTCGACTGTGCATGATCAACGCAACAATAAGCCTGCCAACCCATGTCAGAAACGAGCTTGAATAGGGAAAATATGACGCGAATGGACGTACCCGTACAATCCCAACACCTCCGCGAAAATCAAAATCAAAACCATGGTCACGAAGACTTTGCTCTCGTACACGTACGCGCGTACACAAGAGTCACCGACAATACCGATCGCATAGCCTGCTGAGAGGCCGGTCATTCCGCACGCAAGCCCGGCTCCGAGGTGAATGAAACCCGAGTAGAGTGGGTATGGTTGAGAGGGGTCCACTAGGTAGTGAAATGGGTTGACGAAGTTTCGTGCGGTGAAGAGAGAGGTACGCGTAACAGTCAGTTTCGTTTAAAGTGCTGGGTGGTAAACACTTACGCGATCCGGAGATGAGTACGGCAACAACAAGTCCGTAGACCGCAATGATACCGGACATGACGACAGGAATGAGTGACTGCGGGGGCGAACACGCCGATCGAGAAAATGTCAGCGAAATTGTTCAATCATAAACTCATGATACGAAGTGGAATGTGATGCGCCCGGAAAGCGAAAGTGACATAGGAGGAATGACCGACAAACGTAACACACCTTCATAATAAGGTCTGGCCTAAACGTCCCGAGACCAGTAATACCAATCCCAGCTTTAGACGTTCCATACGCAGCGCCAACCGCTATAGGACCCCATTCATTAATTAGTCTAAAGATAACTCGTAACTAAACTCGATCTACGCACTGCTAAATACCATCTGTTGAGTGCGAATCGCCAACGCACCCCAATTTGTCAACAAACATGAATGAAAGCTTATGCGAATACTCACCGACGCGGCAACACCCGCAAAGCCAAAGAATGGCGCAAACGGTGGGCATAACTCTGACATGGTGTTGTGGTTGGAGAGGATGAGGCAGAGTGTGGCGGGTTGTGTTTGGCTTTCACGTGATGTGGTTATGTCATCAGCGCTGGAGCTGCCTGTTTTGTTCACGTCGGTTGAATTCCTCTTGATTCGGCAGTCCCGACATTCAATACATATCCGTACGTAGTTTCGAATGCTCCAGAAATAATTTTTCACTATTGAGCTCTTTACACGCACTCCAATCGAAAACCGCGCTTGAGTATGCCCTCTCTCGGATGCCAACATCTACGTCACCCGAAGGAGTTGAAGACTGGGCAAAGACATTGATTGAGGCGACCTGTAAGCTGATTGCCATATTTTGGAAGTCAGCATAAGACTGAGAATCTATTGTAGTTAAGATACCAGAGTTAATTGTGCTGGTGCAGCTTGTCGTACTGCAAAAGTAAGCATCAACGTGAACAGTCTTATCCTTATGACGAAGAGCCCGCATATATGCTGTGCAACTTGGGCCCCCACGTCACCCAAGCCTATATTGTTCTCTTCGAAGACGATGTATAAGAGAGAATGCACACGCATATGGCCGGCAATCCTCTTACAGTGAGTTTTGCTGTAATTCACCAATTAATTAGCATGATCGGCTGGAGAGGCTTCCTTCCTTTTCGTTTGACAGGAACCTTTTTAATAAGCCAAAGGGCATACGATGAAAATGGATGCCAGACCAAGCGATTCGCCAAGTGATATTTACTCGCTACTTCAATCTTGATTGTACGGCGAGTAAGCAGGAATCTAGTTGTATTGACAAAAGGCCTCGCTCGTGACGTGTTCAGTTGAGAGTCTAAACCAAAACAAACGAGACCTTAAATTTAACCCTTTCCAAGTGAAAGCTAAAATGAGCACTCGGAGTCTCTCAATCTTGGGTGTCGGATGCCCATGTCAGGCGAGCCCCTTCCATCAATGAAAACGGCTCACTTGACCGTTTGTAAAACTGAGAATCTGGAATAAGACACATTGTATTACTATAGCACTGTCAAAATTAGAATGAACGCGGTCGAAATTCTGATGGTTCTATATGTGCTCTCCAGGTTGTGAGCCCAAGTCCTCCCTCGTTATTCGAGACTATTCCTTATAGTGTCCGCCGGCCGGAACGCACGAGTACGATCCAGCGTCCCAGCCCCATCCGTTGTAGCACCCAGCATCAGGATATCCGGCATGAGGAGGCGCACAGCATCTATCGAGCGCACCTCGTAAGTGTGTGATATCTCTCGAGGCAGAGAAACGATGCCTACCCGATGTCCTTGTTCCAGTACCAGCGCTGACCACAGTTGCGGTTCGCAGGAGGGTTGTACCACTGGGGAAACCCTCCAGTGCTGTAAAAGTAAAGGGACGACGTTGGCTTACGCTCAAGCGTTCGTAGATAGCGCAGTGACTTACGGAAGGCAGTGGCTCCTAGGAGCCCAGAAGAACAGTCCGGAACCGCAGCCCCCGAAGCCGAGTCCAAAGGTGGGAGCAGCGGACACGACAGTAGCGCAGAAAGTGGCAGCAGTGACGATCTTGTAGCCGAGCATGTTTGTTGTGTGGAGAAGAAAGTGGGTGAGAGTGGTGAGAGTAGCGAGAGTAGCGAGTGAGAGTAGAGTGAAGTGAGCGGAAGAGCTGGTGAAGCGAGTCTGAAGGATATGCGCAAGTGAGCACGAGGTTTTATACTGCCTAGCTTGAGTGCTTCCAGGCGTGATCTCAGCCTCAAACCTAGTTGATGTGCTGAGCGGCGTAGTGGGCGTCAACGGCGCTGTCGGGATCGTTATGACTTGGCTTCTTTTTCGGACACGCCTACGCCCAGGTCATGTATCGTTCCAAGTGTACCAAGAGCTACGGTAGCCCATAGTATATGATTCGACTAGACCTCGAAATCATCAGGCTGAAGAAGATTGGACGCATATACTGTATGCTAGGTCCGGGGATAGCAATGTGGGAGTCAACGATTGGGTAGTGCACAAGAAGATATGTAAATATTGAGTGTAGATTATCAAAACGATAGCATAACAGTACCGTATCTGTACTGACAGTTTGAATCGTCGAACCTGAACGTTGTGATTGGCCAGAGAACGTAGACAATCAGCGAACACAACGAACACAACTTTGGCTTTTATCGCCCGCAGAACGAGTCTAGTACAATGCCAATATTTTCAATCCTCCGCTGACAGAGCGATGGCATTAGATTCCTAGGCTTGCGCCGGACATACGGCCAGTTGCAGTGCATATTCCCCGTATATCCAAGATTTAGACCGGCAGGAAGGGCCTTCAGAGTGTTTTCATTCCAAGTATCAAAGAGACTGTTGATATGGGTTGGAATAAATATATTATTCGGCTCTAATGTAACTGTCACGAAGAGGGTTCTCCGATGCTCGGGCAGAAACGCGTCCAATGAAGAATGAGCGAGCTAATACAACACAATTTTTTGCTCGACAAGTTTAGAGAGATAATAGGCAGGTTCAAGGAAAATCCTCAGTGGGAATCGACGCAGCTAGAATCAGCTGGTTTTCGAATACAGAATCAATGGTTTGCATCCAGTTCCCTCCAGCAAATCGGGAAGTTCCCGGTCGATCACGTGATATATTGGATGCTCCTGTTTACCGTCACCATCCGCAACATCCATTATTGGTTTGTCAGGTTTAGCTGCTCGAATCGAAGAATACGACATAGGCTGCCAATATTTGTATGCTCGAAACGCTACTCCCGAGGTGGCCTTTGATTGCAGTCGTCAGATGAGCTGCCGAATGATGAGGAGTGGCGACTAAACCTAGCACGTCTTTCATCTATGTTAGATGGTATGCGCAATAGCATGTAGCCCATATTTCTTACGGGCCATCGGGTCACTCGAAATAACTTGGCAATTGAGACTCAATACAAAATCTCGTGCCGCTTTGTATCGTACTGGACCTCGGCACGGTCTGTTCTCCGCACCGGAAAATGTGCGCACGAGTGTTTGTTTACTCGCGAGGATACTACTCAACGTACGGCCTCAACATTCATTTCTGCTACTCATAAACTCAGGCTGTCGAGTGAATCTACCCAAAGTTCTCTCCCCACCAACCATCCGCCCGACTCGACCTCTCATCTACGCACATCATGTCGCAACAGTGCCCTGCTATTCTTACACCACCCGAACTGCACTTCCAAGAGTCCGTTGTAGATGGGCCGCGCCCGAGTATCTCCAGTAGCAGTACGGCAGTTCATGTGGACGAGAAGTACATAGGCAGGGGTCATTCGCCCACCGACTCCGTCCGCCCTGGCAGCAGGGCGGACGCCGTGACTAACTTCGAGCATGACCACATCACGGAGTTTCCGAACAAGTGGGCGAGGATTAGGTACGTACTATATGATCGTGTATATATGTTGTGCTTACGCCTTAGCTCGTTAGGTTCAAGCTTAGAGAGCCGGCAGCCGAGTTCCTGGGGGTGAGCTCGCTCCCTTCTGCTCGGCATCTCACACTGACCATGCGTATTTAGACAATGGTACTTGTGATGTTTGGTACTGGCGTGAACTGTCAAGTCACACTATCCGGAAGTACCGCTGTTACATCGAACCCCAAAGGAGTGGGTGCCATTCAATACGTACCGATTCCGTTAGCTTACCATACCCCTCCGATGCAGGACTACTTGTCGGTGTCATTCGGGTGGGCTGCAGGCGTGGCATTGGGTGTGTGGGTCGCTGGTGGTATCTCGGTGAGCCATTATTTTGCGCGAATTTAATCGCGCACCAACAAATTCTCTTGATCAGGGCGGACACATCAACCCTGCCATCACCCTCTCCCAAGCTGTGTTTCGCGGCTTCTCGTGGAGGAAGGTTCCGTCCTACATACTTGCACAGCTACTTGGAGCTTGCACCGGTGCTGGTCTGGTGTATGCCAACTACCATCGTGCCATCGACCTATTTGAAGGAGGTCCGGGCATACGAACTGTGCCGGGTACAGCTTCGTTGTTTGCTACTTTCTCAGTACGTTCGTCTCTTGCTTTCTGGTGACTCTTTTAATAACAGTGCCCTCGCTTCGTCTAGCTTCCTTACATGTCTAATGGTGCGTATATGATCGAACTCGGACGACATCCAGCATAATGATGGATTTTTAATAGTACAAAGCTTCTTTGAGGAGTTCTTGGGAACCGCCGTCTTACTTATTGTTATACTCGCCATCACCGATAAGCGAAACGGACCGCCTCCGGCTGGTTTGATTCCACTGGTCCTGTTCGTATTGGTTCTTGGCATTAGTACGTGCTTCGGCATGCAGACCTCGTAAGTCTGTACGGTAGAATCCAACTTAGAGCCGTCTGACCCCGAAAAATATAGGTTTGCACTTAACCCGGCGCGTGATTTAGGACCTCGTCTAGTGTGTTGGATGTCTGGGTATGGACGTGAGGGTGATTTCGTTGTTTTTTATACCTAAGAACCAGTCTAACTTACGATACACGCAGTATGGACTTATCGTAGTCAATACTGGATATATGCCCCAATCGTGCGTGAACTTCTGATATTAATTATTGCCACGCACTTGACAATCTCTTCGTGTTCAGATTGGCCCTATCCTAGGTGCCTTCGCTGGGACTGCTGTTTATGACGCGTTCTTGTTTACCGGATCAGAGAGTATCTTCAACAAACCGTGAGTGAAACATGCGTATCAAATCTGCAATCCTTCCTTAATCATTTTTTCCATGTATAGAAACGCTGCAGCACGTCGCAACCATATGCATGCGCCGGCCGCAGCAGAAGGCACAGTCGTTCCATCTGGGATGGACGCAGTGTAGTATATCTCCTTGATTCGTAGCGACAGCCTGCAGGACAATCACATAGATTCAATAGATGTTTTTGTAACCCGTACACCATCCATGTATAGATAGCCAATATAGATCTTTTGATAGAAAAGAGCTTGTAAGACCGTGTCGTAGAGTGACAGTTTGATCCAAGTCGTGTTGTACATATGAAAGAGGCAAGATCTAGTATCAAATCGTATATGCTATTATGCGATGGGTGTAGCATGGGCTGCGCTATGATCATATTTTATCTCTCAACGAAACTTGTCAGACTGATCGTGTCGGGCCGGGGACTGACACCACCATAAGCTTATGATAAGCTTATGGCAGCAGAAACAAATATATTACACGTACAATAGACAATCAAACGGTACACAAGGAGACACAGACAATGAAGTACAATACAGGTTAAGAGAAACAGAACAAAAATACGGACGGAGAGATAGAAAACCAGAAAAGAAACAATATACAATCAGAGAAAATAGCAAAGAGAAAATTCAAGCCACAGAGCGTTTGAGACTTATATCAGCCAGAGGGGCGTGGAGGTGGAGCTGAGGTAAGGTGAAACGATGGATCAAAGACGGACCAGGCCGCATTGGCGAGTTTTTGGGTATTTGTTTGGCTCGACTATTAGGTCTTGCTACAATTGTAGCGACACGGCGCCAGCTTACATGCTCTTATGACACAGCTGTGGCGTCGAGCATTGCAGACGAGATCTGTCTGCACACCCCCGCCGTGCCGGGGCCAGGCGACACGGTTGGCCCGGGTGTGGCAAACGTCACCCGCAAGCATGCGCTTAGACGCCTACAGCCTCGTCTCTCAAGCATGGTAAGCCGGGGTCGACGGGCTAGCCGTACGGAACGTGTCGAGGGTCAAGACCCGCAGGGCGTACCTAGTTGCCTTAATCCATCTTTGACCCATTCCAATCGTTTAATCATATGTCCGCTCCACCACACCATCCTCTAAGGCTCCCAGTCCATCTCATCATCGCCGCCTCCGACGAACCCTTCGATCTCCATGTCGATGGCCTCATCGAAAACATGGCCAACAACACCATGTAAAACACCTGGATGCATATCTATCATGGCATCTTCGAAGACATCTTCGAAGACACCTTGACCGATATCTTGCATGGCATCCTGCGCAGCGTGTTCAACGACGTCTCCCATGAGTTCCTCGATCAAGGCCTGAATATCATATTGGACGTCGTGTTGATTCAAGCTAGTGTCATCAACCTCCTCTATAACCGGAAGGCAAAAGCTGAAGTCGAACACGCTTTCAAAAGCCTCGCCTATGTCGATCTATAATTAGCTCAGAAAATCGATATATAGCCGCATATACTCACCTTCGAAGCGCATCTCGGGGACTTGTTCCGCCGTACACGTCCCATCCGAATATTCGCACACGTAGACTACCGTCGTATCACGCGTGAGACAGATCTCCACCCTCGTGATCAGTTCGTCTGCGTAGTCACGCTCGAGATCGCGCAGGAATGTTGTAAGCTCCCGCATAACATACCCGTCCATCTCTTCCCATTGGTGGGACGGGGCCGAGACAACCCATTCCTTCTTGTAATCTAGAGGGTCCGTATTGATTCGGTAGCCGCGCACCTCGAGGTGGTATGAGCAGTAAACGATGTGCCCCGACTGTTCCTCAGACTGAGGCGAGCAATCATCGTGCTCCGGCGGGTCCGGCCAGTAGTCGAAGGATGGCCACTCGAATACAACAACCGGCCAGTGGGGTGGTTTGTACTCGGAATGAAGCAGCTCGGGCCGGTACTCGAGGAGAAATGGAGCCCTATATTCAAGCAGCCTGCACCAGATTGGAAGTGGTGCGGGTTCCGTGTTCTCCTGAGGCTTAGGCTGGCTTGGAAGAAGCTCGGGCCACAGCTTGGCGAATTCGGACCGAGGGATGAGGATGGGGCATCCGGGCCTCTGCTCAAGGAAGGGAACGAAGTCCAGATACCTTGGGGCAGGGAAACAAAGATGGAGTCCAGGCAAGATGATCTTAAGCCTGTGCTGGCGTACAAGCTGGGCAGGTTGAGGCGCAAGTTTGAGAGCAAGAGGTTGATCTAGACCAGTTCGACCACCGATATCTTTGTGGGCACATACGAGTGCCCCTGCCAAGATGCATAGTAGAATGACAGAAACCTCAAGCCAGCCCAATGGGATGCCGGATGAGGTTTTTGTGGGGCGGAATGTAAGACTGGGAAAAAGGGAAGGGGTAGGAGTGTTGTCGTAGGTATACGGTCTACTCCTCCAAGCGTGAGCGGGGGTTGGCTGGGCGGGGATCTTGACGGTCTGTGTTGGCGGGGCGCCTTCTTTGGTTTTGTGGACTGGGTAGAAGGGAGCGCAATACCTGTCCCGAGTTTCAAACAAGCCCCTGTGAGTCGCACGAGTTACCCAGGCTGTAGATATGTTAGGTATGCTAAGCTTTATGAAGCAAAAATAATTACTTACAAGGTTCAGTCTCGCATAACGTATGTGTTAGCTTTTCCTTCGTCTGAGTAAGTCGGTTCGTGAGTTTTACCAGCTTGGCCTGGACGATGTATGAGACCGTTGAACGTGCTGATTGGATTATCCTGGACCAGGATTGGGGGGCGGAGTGGGAGTTAGAGGATATGAAGGTGGTATTCGGGTTTGACAAGAAAAGGACGGAGGAGGGCACTGCCGCGTTTGAGGGAGGGAAGTGCCTGTCTCGGCCGCTGCCTACGAGTGTGGCGCTATCAACCAAGATGAATAAGTATACACCTACGATAACCGCATAGAATACGTACCTGACCGGACGTCCTAACAACAGAGTCATCAAAGCCAATAGCACCAGAACCATAATACTCGAAATACGGGTACGTAGTGACATCGGAGTGAGAATAAGGTCGAATTTAATCGGTTATCAAGTTAGAGTTGCAGGTCGAAGTGAGGAATTCGGCATGGGGGAATGAAATGTCGCTTCAGACGAAGTTTAAATAGCCAGCTTATCTCTTTGGGCATACTTCAAGGCCGGGTTGCCCCAAAGTAGAGTAAATAAGAAAGACCACAAGCCTGCGGTGTACTTTCCGCCGACAGGAACGGCGTGGAGCGGAAAGGGGCATTAAGGATCTGCACACCATCTAATCCAACTTATTCAACGCTAGCTTTGAGTCAATGAGGAAGAGAAAAGTAATATATTTTGAAAGATATGGCGCATCTAATGTGAGATAGCCGATGCCAGTGTGGTGACTACAACAAGTCTGCGTATCAAGGTTGGAAGCAGCACTGACGTAATCAGCCCCTGACCCCTCCATGATGCAACGGAATGCCGAATTGCCGTGTATATTGGACCATCCCCAACGAAAAGGCAGTCCGACCGCCCCAATAAATAACCTGCAATAGATAGACCTTTCCCGCAGATTTGGGATTTACTACTCACGCATAACATCGTCATTGCCCCCCAGAGTGCCTAAAGTTCAGTTAGGATCAACGAGCTTGGCCTAGAAAATTGTGTCTTGTAAAACATTCAAACTGTTGGCTTTGGTCACTATGTTTAGCCCTTAGGAGTTGAAATTTCGACGACCAACCCGGACTCTCGGAGGATTGAACCAAGGGCCACAGCCGCCGCAGCAAATAGAAAAAAAGAGGTTGGACTTGCAGATCGACAGCCATTGCAAGTCAGCGGGCAGGAACCAGTTATTCGCCGAAGAGCAAAAGGTGAACTCCGCGTGATCCAGGCTTCGAGTTACCGATTTACAATAATTCTCCATATTGCTGATGGCACCTATTTGTGTGCCCAGATGAGGTAATGCACGTCACATCTTGAAGAAGCTACCAGTGACACGAGGATGGCGTTCGAGCTCAACCACCTTCGTCTCTCGAGGAAAGCCAGTTAAATCCGCAATAGACTTGGTATAGTGAAATATGGAAACACTCGGAAGTTTCTACGCAACCGAGCGCCAGTTGGAACAGGCTGTACAAGCCTTTTCAGCGAGTTGCGAGACGCTTTCCGATGCACTGTCTGCCGGATTGGGTGACACTATTCTACAGGGAGTCTTGGTTACCAGCATTCGCTCTCGTCTTAACCATATAGAAGACATACACTATATTCTTGAAACCTGTCGTAACTCACTCAAAGCACTGTCCAACGTGTCACCAGCCATCACTCCCGTCAAACACCTCCCTCCAGAAATCTTATCCCGGATTTTTACTTATGCTATTAGAGATTATTGTGGGTACTACTATCGGTCTTCGGAAGATCCTTTGGTCGTGATTTCCTCGGTTTGCACTTATTGGCGACATGTCGCAATACAAACGAAGTCGCTGTGGTCGCACGTGGATTTGAGCCCAAGCCCCAGATTCTCTCGATTCGATTTCACAGTTAAACTAGCCAATCTGTGGCTGGAGCGCTCGAAAGATTGCCCAATCCATGTCCACTTTGGTAGCGAACCATATGGAAGTTATAAATATGCACCAGGGATATCGCAGGCTGCCTCTACTTTGTCTCCTCACATAGCTCGGGTCTCCTCTTTGACTTTTCAGTCTGAGTGCAGTAGCTATCTCATCAAAGCTATTTTCGAGCTTTACGAGACTAGTAATGTCTCGGGTATTTTGAGTTCGCTCTTTATGGAAAACGTTCGTTCCCCTGATCTTGAGTTAGGAGAGCGTAGGTTGCAGTGGTCTGGTCAATTTCTGCATGGCTTTGTCAATTTACAGTTGAATCGTGTTGGGCCTGAAGGAATTGGCCCAGATTTCGACCAACTCTTTGCAATCCTCTTAAGTAGTCCAGCATTGCGCATGCTGCAACTTCGCGGCTTGCATCCTCCCCAGATCGAAGACACTAGCGAATACCCTATGCTTGCCTTTCCGCATTTGCGATTCCTAGATCTCCGAGACATGGACTCTGTTTGGTTAATCCACCTTCTACCTAAAATTTCATCCACTGGGTCTGACCTCCATTTCGAAATGGATGTTTCTCCGGATCAACGCGTTGCGGTGACCGCCGCCTCGTTTATAGCACGTACTCCTATCACTTCGCTCGGCCTTTGGCAGAAACCACACACCGATGATTTACCAATCCTACAATACCTCTCCTCGTCAAAGCAACTTAGAGTATTACTAGTTAGCTTAGGATACAATGGCATCAAACAGACATTGAACGCTTTGGTGCTGCATACAGAACATGGCCCAATCCCTCGATTTCCTACGCTGGAGACTCTGGTCTTAATCAGATTTAGGATTGACATACAAGAAGAGAGGCAAATAAAAGACGTTGTTTACATGCATGATTTGCACGCCGTTGGCTTCTCGGATTTCAGTAGCTCAGTCGACTATGAGCTTGAGGATGAGGATTTTTTTAACAACGGATGGTCACAGGTTGAAAATATCGCTCCTGAACTAGTTAACGACGCAGATGAGATGGAAGGCTATTGGGCAGAATTTGTTCAGCATACATTGTTGGGTCGGCGTCATTGGGATATTTGAATGTATGCATATGTTTTGCACACGAGTTGCAAGTACGTCTCTTATTGAGCCAAAATCGGCCGAGAGATTTCCACAAAAAGCTGTCAGGTTGAAAGTGTAAATTGAAGAATATATGGGAATAATAGATGCGGAAGTAATGCGGTGTACCTCACCCACGATGTTCAGGATAGGGGTCGCTAAATCGTGGCGGATAGTATCCTTGCTGCCCAAAAAGAAGTGGATATTGTATCTGACTATCAATTAGCCGATATTCCACAAACTCGCATTGTCTTTTTTGAATCTCGTCCGACCGTTTGAATGAACCACTGTGTACCGGTGTGATTCGTGTGTGTAATGACCAAAATGATCGCTGTTATGTCTAACCTCGCACTAAGGGCTAACGATTGATCAACAACAAGGAGAGCAGGTTGTATTGCACACTTTCCACTCGTATAACGAGGAAAATGAGTAGATCGTAGATCAACTAACGAGTTTATTGCACACTTGCGTTAAGGTAGGCGCACATAGCATGTCCACTCTAACACCTTAAGCCTCATTAGTTTTGCATTCTGATCATATTATTCGTCAAAACATCATTTAACTACTCAAGCATCAATCAACTTCTCCTCATCCTTCTTCTCTTCCTGCTTCTTAGCCTTGGGCTGGCGAGAGTAGAACTCGGCAATAATCTTTGGGTTGATTCGGTTGAGTTGTTCCTTGGGGAAGATACGGAGCAACGACCACGCCAGGTCGAGCGAGTCAAAGATCGTGCGGGATTCGTAAGCACCTATAGGTTCAAGTGATTAGGGGAGTTAATTGATAGGAATAAATCGAAGACGCACCTTGACCAACAAACTCCTTCTCGAACCTCTCCAAAAACTCGAGCGCGAGTTTATCTTCGGGTGACAAAGCCTCTTCACCAACAACAGCCTTCATAGCAGCCGCGTCCTTCGCAATAGCGTATTTCGCATACTACCCGAATTTGTTAATAAGATTACTCGAAATAGCAAATTCTAACGTAAACTTACCAGCTGATTGGAAACATCACCGTGATCCTTGCGTGTAAGCTTCTCACCAATCGCACTCTTCATCAGACGGGAGAGGGACGGCAGGACGTTGATGGGCGGGTAGATTTGTCGGTTGTGTAGCTGTCGATCGACGAAAATTTGGCCTTCGGTAATGTACCCTGTCAGATCGGGAATAGGATGGGTGATATCTAGGGAGAGTATTGGTATAAGGGTGTCAATAGGTCTGATAATATAAAGCGTACCGTCGTTTGGCATAGTCAAAATAGGAATTTGGGTGATAGATCCATTTCGACCCTGTACACGCCCAGCACGCTCGTAGATCGTCGACAAATCAGTGTACATGTAACCTGTCACCCAACGCCCAAAATCAGAACCTCTCACATATCTCTTGGCAAAACGTAAACTCACCGGGATATCCACGACGACCCGGCACCTCCTCTCGAGCAGCTGAAACCTCACGCAGCGCGTCGGCGTACGAACTCATATCAGTGAGAATGACCAAGACGTGCTTCTCCAATTGGTACGCATAGTACTCGGCCGTCGTCAACGCCAATCGAGGAGTAATGATACGTTCGATCGTCGGGTCATTGGCCAAGTTGAGGAAGAGAGTGACACGATCGAGCGAACCGTTTTCTTCGAAGTCTTGCTGGAAGAACCGGGCAGTTTCACGATTGGCACCCATGGCAGCAAATACGATGCTAAAGTTGTCTTCGTGACCATCGTGTACGTCTTTGGTTGGGCGTTTGACTAGGCCGGCTTGACGACAAATTTGGGCAGCAATCTAAACAGGGATGAGAAAGAGACAGGAAAGATCGGAGAAGTAGGGTTGATGTCGATGTTAGTTTCATGTTAGCCCGAGTAGGCTAGAACACGCACTTCATTGTGAGGAAGACCAGCAGCCGAGAAGATAGGAATCTTTTGTCCTCGGGCAATCGAGTTCATAGTATCGATGGTCGAAATACCAGTCTGGATCATCTCCTCGGGATAGATACGTGAATAAGGGTTGATCGGAGAACCTGCTCTCTTGCCATTAATCTATCCATCCGTTTCATTTGTTCCATAGCACCCACCGTTGATATCCAGATAATCCTCAGCAAACACCTTGGGGCCCTTATCAATAGGCAGCCCCGATCCGTTGAAGATACGGCCCAGCATGTCCTCAGACACGGGCAACTTCATGCTGCTGCCCGTAAACTCGACATGGGTCGCCTTGACGTCAACACCAGATGTACCTTCGAACACTTGAACAATCGCCTTCTTGCCTTGAACTTCGAGTACTTGGCCGCCGCGTTGAGTTCCATCGGGAAGAGTTAGACGAACAATTTCATTATATGACGGGAACTGCGGTGGCCGTCAGTGGTTGGAAGCAAGTATAAGTGGGTGAGATGTACCTTGACGTTGTCCAGAACGACAAGCGGGCTAAATAACGTTGGTTAACATGATATATTCATTATTTTCGAAGGATGGGCCCACCCGTTGACGGCAGACACAGTCCGATAATCTACTCGCGCGTTAGCTATCACTGACATCATCCAAAATAAACATCTACCTACCAAGATGAGGTTTGACATTATACTCCTTCGTCACTGCAGCACTGTTGATCTCAAACAGCTCCCGGTTGCTCATTTGTGGGCTCGGCATTGTGGGCAACGCGTCTTGGAGGCAGTTGATCCAATCAAGACGAGTTTAGGGGCTCGCCGAGTGGGTGGCGTGTGTGGTCCTGTTTCGGCGCTTATTCTATTTCATTTCCTTTGAATGAAGTAATTTACTCGAAACGGATAGATTGTGCTAATTAAATACAATTTTCTTTCCCTGTGCCGGGACGCCTCCTAAAGATTCCTTCGCCTTCAAATTTTGCTTTGCTATCCAGCTCGGATGCATTGGCTTTTCTTCTGCCTTTTTCGCTGCCCTCTGACCCCATCCTCCATCGTGCGTCGTTGGTAGTTCAACAGGCGGAGGTCTGAATCGTCCACCGCGCCCCCTGGAAGCACCAGCACCAGCATGACCTCCTCTTGTCTCACTTGGAGCACCACCTCGACCTGGTCCACCACCCCTACCCCGCCCACGTCCACGACCCCGACTCGCGAATGCCTCTTCTTTTGCCTTTTTGACATGGTTCGCGTTTTTGCCGTATTTTTTTTCCCAGATACTATCCAAAATGCATTAGTCTGAATGCCAATTATAAAATGAGGTATGTACTCACGCTTTCCTTGCTCTCTGCCCTCTCCTATTCTTCCTCTCTGAGCCCGCATCTGCATCCTCAATATCTGAACCGTCTGAATCTCCACGAATAAAACCAGATGCCAAGGACGGGAGAAATCTCGATCCAGCGCCTTTAGCCTCGGGTTTGGTACGTTTCGCAGGAGGAGACGAGGATGCAGATGAAACGGAGGCCGCACGTCGAATGTTCCTATCACTATCCACACTTCCTGACTCCCAAGACGCCTGGTCATCCACATCTTCCTCTTCCTCGTCATCCAAGATAACACTATCCCCATCTTCAGAATTAGAATCCGATTCCAACGTAGGCTGCGTGGCGTCCAGCTCGATCCCGAGTTTAGATAATGCAGATTGGAGTGCAGCAGGATCAGGTTCCGACTTGTCTGAATCTGAATCGTCCGAGCCAGCGTTCGAACCGCGGGCCACGCCTTTCCATTCCTCCTCTCCCTCTGTTTTATCATCACTCTCATCCGCCACTTCATCCCCCTCCTCTTCCTCTATGTCAGCCTGCTGTGCTTCCTTTGCCACCGAAGGTTCGACCAAGTCCTTCAACGCCGTACATAACCTATCAACCTCTCCGGCTAGAATCTTCGAGCTAAGCACAGTATGCTTAGAATCATTTTGAATGCTGTCGAGGGAAGGAACGTTCGCATCCTCCAAAGCGGATTGAATTGCCGGATGTGTCGCCAGAGCTTTAATTTTTTGGATCTTTCGCGCGAGAGATACGTGTGCGAGCGTTGTGTGGTCTAGTTCCTAACCATTACGCTTCAGAGGCAACGTCCCAGGTAGAACATAGAGACACACCTTGGCTACCTCCAGCTTTTTCTCCAAAATCTGAACATCTTCCTCTCCTGCTTCTTTTGCTCTCGCCTCCTTCAACTTCTTCACGATCCGCTGAACCTCAAAGGTTTTAGCCTTCTTGGCGGCTTTGGCGGCTTCCTTGAAGCTATGGTGCTAGCACGGTCTACATATATGAGGAGCAGTACTCATGAGAAACCGCGAGAGTAGACTGACCAATTTCCCAGAAATCTTCCGTTGAGGAACTACTTTGTCAGGTTCCTATGCTCGTGTGAGTACAGGAATGAATAAGAGACTTGAAGAAACCTACAGCAGCTACAGCCTCTCGTTTCCTTTTGACTCCGGCCATTCCCAAAGTCCCTACGAATAACGATACAGAATCAAGAAGGTGGCGGTCGTGGTTGAAATCCAAAACTTGACACGATCTAATCTTATCGAACACTCCGCCAAAGAACCGCTGGGCGCGTAACCTGGTTCCTGTCCCTTGAATGATCGCAGCAACATGTTCCGCAACTTCCCACTTCGGTTACTCGTGTTACAATTGCTGCTGCGGTTTCCCCGAGGTTGTATATAAATAATATAGCTGTTATCTAGAGGTTACACGTCAACACTCCGATCTGTTTCTTGTGGGATTTATCCGAATTCTAAGCTCTCAGTGACACTTGGCAGGACTGGACTAGGCAGAGGCTACTAGGATAAAGAAGGAACTGAAACTTGTTATCTGCTCCGGTTGAGATTTTGGTCACTATGGGTCTGCTTCAACTCATATTCATGAGCGTGCTCCTGGGAGGTGCCTCCTTTGGTCTCGGCCTGCTCCCTCTGGTTTTCACATTATCCAGTACGTTATCGTCCACGTTCTTCACCAAAACAGGTATTCTTACTCACCAAATCTTGCCGATGTAGAAATCAGAATAGCGCAGATATCAACCATTGGTACGGGCCTTCTTCTAGGCGCCGCCATGGGCGTTGTCATCCCCGAAGGAATAGAAACGCTACACCACTCTGATCCTAAATCTGACGAAGTCCCAACCAACACTATCGCTCTCTGTCTCCTCTCTGGCTTTACACTCATGCTTCTTATCGAACAATTTCTTGCCTCAATACATCACCATCACAGCCAACAAATAGCACCACCCGTCGCCCGAGCAACACTATTCGACGAAGACGATATCGAGCAACTCGAACTTGGTCCTGCTCCAGGAGATCAGTACCCAGATCCCGTTGATCCTGATCCAACGCCTGTGCCAGGGGGTCGAATGGGCCGCAGGTCCGCAAGCAGTAGTCGAAGGAGTAGCGTTGATTTGACCGCCAAGCTGAGAAACAATGGAGACGTTCAGAGCGAACGAGACGGAAATCCTAATGCAATCACTTTTGGCCTAATCATACATTCACTGGCGGATGGACTTGCGTTGGGTGCAAGTTCCAAGAGTGGTCAGAATGCGTTGGAAGCAGTAGTATTTCTGGCAATTATCGTTCACAAAGGTGTGTGCCCTCAATTACTGATCTTAGATAGTACATTAACAAAACTGGACAATGCTAGCCCCAACGGCATTGGCACTTTGTACATCGCTCATGCCACATCTTCCTCGCCCGTCCGTCCGACGACACGTAACAGCCTTTGCTCTCACGTCGCCTCTGGCAGCGCTAATGACATACTTTATACTTGATTTCCTGGGAGATCATTCGTCGTTGCCGAGATGGACGGGTATTGCACTATTGTTCTCGGTAAGTGAACTTGGACTCTTACCTTTGGGATAGTTTATATATGCGTGGGAAAAGGGCGGGACATTTTTATACGTCGCAACTGTACTCCAACCTGTCTCGTCGAGTACGCCAGGGCCCGGACATCACCACCACGGAGAGGCAGAACTAAAACCTATTGTAAGAATGTTGTTGACGATACTAGGGATGTTTTTCCCGTTGGTTGCGGGCAGTATTCTGGGGCATGGACACGAACACTAGGAGGCGCGTTGGAACTGGAATTCGTTCAACTCCAACTGTGCATTTGCTTTGCGGATGAGTTTTGTCTTCGTTTTATTGAGCTATTGGCCGTTTTTTTAGTTCGGCGCTAGGAGTATTCAAGCTTCTAAGTTTCTGCTTGCGAAATTTAGCAACATTTGGGGTGCAAACTTCGTTATGAGTGGTTTAATATAGTAAACAAAACAATTGTGTTCCGGGACCGAACCAGGTGCTGCCCTGCGTTCATTTGGGGGCAATCCTTTTCATTTTGAGCCATTCTATCGGTAAAACATAGTTAGGATCCAATCAATAGCACCAATTATCATACTAACCAATGTCCCTATACTTAAACACGAAATGAAACTCTTCATCGTTATCGACTACCTCATAGTTATACTCTTTTTGGCTACGCGGTTCGTCGTCAACCTCAGCCTGAGCCAGACCAGCTTTATCTCTGTGCTCAATAATCTCCTTAAGTTGCTCGAATACGGGCTCGTCCGACACGGGCTCGTCAGGATCGAAATCCTCTTCAGATTTAATGGATGGAGACCGCCTAACCCAATAAGCAATCACCCGAATTGCTCCAAATTCCTTAATATCACGAGGAATGTCTTTTTCTAGAGACAGTTAGCCGTTACGCTTCGATATACATAATCGATACGACTTCTCACCATCTGAGCTAGTCTTGCGTTCTCTAAAATCGAAGGGCTGGATAGTACCATTACTTCTTTCACGGCCCCTCAGCTCCATCTCTCCAACTGTCACGGGCATATTCGTTGATTTCTGTGTGATCCGTTGCAACATGCTCTCTGGCTGGACGTAGGTCTTGGCCACGAACTCATTGTCCATGCGCACGTCAGCGCAGAGGGCAGCGCCCTGGTAAGGCAACGAGGTGCCTTCATAGCCAATATGGAGACAATACCGAGGCTTTTCAGTGGAAATCCAGCAGCTAAAGGAGTCTGAGCAACTAAGACAGATAAAAACTAACGCATGCGTACTTACGCTACTTCATCATCATATAAATCACCTCCTTTGTACTCATAACCAGTCAAATACCTATGCTCGTCGTCGCTCTTGGAGTATGCCGCGACGGCGACTACTATGTCACTAAGCTCTAGGACAGCAGGGGACTCGTTGTCACGTCCAGATGAGTCCGCCTTCTGGGAAACGTCTGGCCTAGCCGACTCGGACCTGAGCTTTTGTGTAGGCCTGGCTATTTGTTGAGCATTTCTTGCAGATCTAGTGACCCTGGTCGCAGAAGACTTTCCCATTGTATAGAGGATGATCACACAAGCAGGGGTAGGGAGCCAGGAGTGTGGAGGAGCTACGAGTAGAAAGTCGTAGAGCAGGGCACTCCGTTTTATATCACAATGGTATTCGAAGCCTTCACCATTTTGGTTAAGCAGTTGCAGAGAATGCTGTGATTAGGCTTGATGTGATAGTGCTGCAACAAGCACAACAAAACAAACTTCAGGCCCCGCCTTCGCATAATTTTGCTCTCGCTAACACTAGTCAGTAACTTACCATGCTCGTGGCTCTTTGAGAGTTAAGAATGGTAGAGCGAGTTCAAAGCCTTTGATCACGTATAACCCTTAGCCATCCGCCTTTATGGCAAAGACCGAACGGACATACCATTCTAGATGTACGCACCCGTCCTTGCCTATTCAGCAACCATCACAAAGGATTATGCTCGTGAGGTGGGCTCTCCAGGGTCGAAAGACTACTTCATGCCGCGATAGATCAATGCTGAGCTTGAACCAGCGACGCTACCCTCGAAGCAAGGTTTGACCAAATGTCCGTAAATAAGATCCCAAAACCCTTGCACACCACGTTTCACTCAGACCGATCAGACCGTTCAGAGTATTCACCCTAGTATCACATTCCTTCCGGCGTACTCAGCTTCATGGACAATGTTTAAGTATATTGAACTCTAATCAAAGCGCTCATGTTTACGCCAAGGCATCTAACATGCGCTCTCGGCCGCCAATCGACAACACCCAAAAATAGTTCATTATCCTTTTTCAAACAATGTATATATACCATAGACTTCAACCAACTAATTTTGGGCTCCCAATCAACAGATACGCCTACGCATGCTTAATACACTTTATACTGCTTATTCAGTTTTGGACTCCTTATCGAATGGCTGAAAATCGAAACGTTTAGTTAGCTTACTCATAAATAAGAAACAAATGAAGATCAAAAACTCACACAATCTGTAAATGATCCACGACCTCGATATCGCTGTGAAAGCTTCTTCCGTTGATTTGTCTGCAAAAAAGACAATAATACCGCCCGTAGCTAGATTTGAACGGTGTCTTCTTGTCTTCACCATTCGCCATCCTAACCAACGGTTTATCGTCCAAAGACATGTCGAGACCGTGGGTGAACAGATAAGGCAACTGGCCGTTTTGGAACAAAGTATGATTTTGAACCGTTTCCCAACTTCCGGCCTCACCAGCATAGTGTTCAATCTATGGTGCAAAAATAAGATTTCTCTATAAATCAATATCGTAGCTGGTTCAAAGTACTGACTAATTGACACCACGTTACGCACTTGCGGGTATTGCATCTTCCGCAACTTAGCGCAGGTCCAATTGTTTTCATCTGAAGATATGTTGCGCCAGAACAGCCTAAGGCAACAGACAACGCTCTAGCAATCTTCGAAGCCTTTGTATTATACTTCCACTTTGAAGGGGTCTGAGAATGCCCAAGCTCAGTGAAGTTGTCGGGATAGAACGAGATATCGTTTCCCCTGTGAGTGAATACAGTATCGGCCCTCAGTATTCGCTGAGTTTCTGTCGGGAGATCAGTCAATGGTTGTCCATTGACCAAGGTGGTTATCTCGGGGATTTCGGTAGTAGACGACGCCAGCCCTCGAGAGGCGGTCGCCTCGGCAGCACTAGAGGGTAGGATCTTGAAGAGGCGTTGTTCCATGGGTAATCTCCACTCCAATAGCGCATCACCTACGACGGGACGCATTCCTGCGAGCGCTATTTCGAAATCAGGCATGGTTTGATCCGTATCAATAAGACATCGGAAGGGCTTCAAGGTCATAAAGTGTAATGAACAAGGATATGGCGTCTTTAAGACCGAGTTACTTCGTGTTGGTTTCTAACTCGGTCAGATCAGTTCACGCTACGTACTACGCAAAGCTGGCGAAAGGCGTACCTCAGATTTTGCCCCTGGAGACTGAAGCTGCAAATGAGCTTCCGTAGTCGTTGCTTCGGCCGCAGGAGAATCATCTGTATGCGTAATATGAAATCCAGCGTTATTCACACTTCGAGCGTAAGGATCCCATCGCTTGAGCGTGTTGGATAACCAATTCTGAGTCCTCCGTTTACGCTTTTCGTGGCGAGCAAGCGCTTCTTCTTGAAGCCGTAGTTCAATGTTGTGCTCGAGAAGCTGCTTAAGTTGCTCGTATAGTTTCTCCCAACCTGCATATAAGACACTGGATTAGACAAAAATGAAATAGGAGAATGAGAGACATACCGCGTTCGACGAATGGCTTAGCCACGCAAACAAGAGACTTCCATTGTTTAATCGCATCCTTTTCACGCATCTCAAAATCAATTTCTTGCCAGCCGAGGTTGAGCAGACGAGATCGGATCCTACAGTACGTCAGTAAATGATCAATCACAGGTAATTGCAACTCACTCTTCTTCACGTTGGCCCTTCCGGATTTCTAAATCTTCATTCTGCTCGGCTTCCATTTGGTTAAGAAATTCGGCTAGAACTCGAGCGTTCTACAACGACGATAATGGGTTAAAAATGAAACATCTTTCGTGTAGCCTGGTCACATACTGTCTGCCGAGTTTCAACATTGCGCCTTTGGATCTCTTTCCAACGAGCCGCCTGGCCATTACTCGTGCAAAGCTGGTTGAGTTCCCTTCGAAAAGTCATTACGTCTTTGCGCAAACACCACCACTCGCGACGCCTTCCTTTCTGAGGAACCAGGGCTACAAGCATGGACTGAGCGAACAATGCGACAAAAAAACATCCAAGACATACTGTGTGACTTTGGGATAATGTCATAATTACTGCCATCGTGGATCATGGCACTAAGTTCGAACGACAGTCAATTAGTGGATATTCTAGCTATAATGAAAGGACAAACTGCTTTTTTCGGCAGGGAACGCAAAACCGAACGAGCAATACCGGATCCATCGATCGGAGGACTTGGCTACCACATGCCTTTATGAAGCGTTAGTTGGCTACTTATTTGTAGAAGACACTAAAACGTACAGAACAGTATTTACTGAAAACTAATGCCGCGTAATGTGGCTCGCACAAGTCCTCTGGGCAAGGCGGTAAACCAGGCATATTGCTCAACGCATGCTGCCAGGTTTGGATCGCTGACCGACACATGAGCAGTTGTCGAAAGAACTTGTTTGCCCGAGCAAGCAAGATTAAATCCAGCGGGTAGAGGTATCTTGCAATCTACGTGTCCAAAAAAGAAGATGAGACTATGAACAGATAACAGAACGAAGAATATATTCACCTCGGTAAAGACTTCGATTGGCATATTCATCACCCCCTTGAGCTTCCCTTGCTTTCCCCGCACACGTTTTGCCGCTGGTTGGACTGGGGCTTCAGAGCTTTGATCATCTTCGTGTGGGCGCTTGCGAGTCACAGTCTTGGTGACTTCTGGTCGAGGAATCTCGGTGGACGTTGTTGGAGACCCATCTGTTCTCAGATCAGAATACAAGGATATTAGAGTATTGGCGAATTAGGTATACCAGATTCTGATGGTATAGTGGTGACTGGTAGTGGGGTATATATTAGCTTTCGTATCGCAGTAGTTGTAGACCTCGTACCAGGCGCCTCACTTGTTGGATCTCCCTCAGCAGCCGAAACCACAATTCCTGCACGAGCACTATTCGTCAAACCCACAATTAGCTCACATATGGGGTCACCATAGTACCAAGGCTGGTGAAATACCTTGATCTAGTACGCGGTGCCATCGGGGCAACTCGTTTTGAATTCGTAGGTCGTGGTAGAGGAGAGGTAGACGTGCGCCACGACTGTTGGATGGTTGAGGATATTCAGGGTCCGCGGTATTTCCAATTATGCATCACGTATACAAACACACACAACATGCCCGTCGTGCAATTGGGCCTTTGATCATATACACACCATCACAAGTTTCCCTGAGGATTTCTTCTTGTAGAATATAGGCCGTGTTCAGGAAGCCAGCTCTACTGGCAAGCGCCAGGGCACGGAGGTCAATGTTAGAGTGCAAGAAGCCACCATCGTATCCAATATGGACACAGAATTGGTAGCCTATAAACAATAGAGCCCACAGACTGAACCCAAACTTGCGAACTGAGGAGATTCCAAGGATATAGATAGATTTTAGCGGGACCACTTTCCTTCATAAGGTAGTTTCGTAGCCCCTTGTGCTGGGGTCGAACTTAAATATCAGAATCGAAGAAAGCTCCAAGCGCTAGATATTCCAAAGAGACGTCTCTGGGTGTATGCGTTTGCCATTGGTGGCACAGTAGATTAAAACTTGTTTTGCATACAGGGTATATGCTATTCTACACAATGATATGTTAACGCTAATCCTGAACCTAGAACAACGATCATTCAAGCAAACTTCAGCCAAACTTTAGCAAACAGGACGTCAGAAGCCTTTCACTCAGCATTCGCTGAACCGATAGGCAGATTGTTGAATTTGACCAAATAGGTTATATTTCCCAGACGTCGTCCTGTAATGACTGCTGATTTATTGCTGATACCTTGCAGCTGTAACTGTCTATTGTTAAGTTCGTTGTCCTCGCCTTCATCCTCTAGCTCATGCTTATCTTTCTGCTGGGTGCATAAGCAGAAGCAGATTTGAGAGTAGCTGTGAGGTTACGAGAAGTTTGCTCAATAAGCTCGAAACACTCGTTTTTGTCTAAGATATCAATCAATTTCTATGTCATAGGGTGATCCAAGGTTATAAATATGTTGAACAGTAAGGAACAAGTACACAATTATCTAATTAGACATGAAAAAGAGCTGTATGTATAACTATGATAACAACTGTTAGATGCTATGAGAACTCAAAGATTTATGTGTTATGTTGCTGCGATTGTACTTGTCGACTCGTGTCCGGCTTGCATCTTGGCTATCAGTGACTCTATTTGGTAGGGCTAAAGAAAGGTTAACTTGTGCTTGTAGGTTTGGCGCACGCCAACTCACCTTGATCATAACATCGTCAGCACCTGCATCCCGCGCCGCTTCTACCTGCTCTAAACGTGCGTTTCCTGTGAGGGCGATGAAGAAACTTCGCGCCTTGAGAGAACCGCTGAGCTCCCTCTTTCGGATCTCGCGCATTGCAGTAAACCCGTCCCTGAAAGACAATATTAATGAGAAACCCCCACAAAGTAGCAACGAGGATAGGCGTACATTACTGGCATTTCCAAGTCCATCTAAGCGGTTGACGCTTTAGCAGACAATCTGTAGCTGTATGCACGTGGCTCACCAATACAACATCAAACATTTTAGGAGTGGCCCTACCGCTTTCTGCTGTATTGGCGGACTCAATCGCATGCACAGCCTCTAGGCCATTGGAGGCAAGTGAGTACGTGAACCCAGCGTGCTTCATTTGACGGCTATATAACAAAGTCAGCTACGTTCACAGTTTCAGGGCGAGCAGTATCCTCACGCTAGAACAGTCTGAGATGCTCGAGGTTATTATCATATTACAGGCTAAGACCCAAATATACGTACTCGATTGATTTTGTTGTCCTCTGTGATCAGCACATGCAAGGGGCGGCGGATGCGAAGGTTAGGTGTTTGAGGCAAAGGACGCGATCTGGAGCCCCCCGAAGTTTTGGATACCCCACTTGTTCTAGAATGAGCGGAGGCCGACCTCCTCATTCTAGAATCAGTCGGTGAGCCTCGAGGCATACGTCCAGCACGTGGCAATGAGCCCCGAATAAAAAATCGGAACATGGCGCCTTTACCTGTTGAGTCAAATCAGGCGATTTTGCATCGTGAAAGTAATAGCATAACTTGCCAACTTCACTTTCAACCTCAATTCTACCACCCATCAGACCTTCGGCGTATTAAGGTCAGTATTAAACGACTAGGATTTTGGAGACGCATACCGCACAACTGTCTACAGACGAACAAACCGAGACCAGATCCGCCAAAGACATGATGCGCATTCTGCAATTCACTTGTCAGATCTAAACCAGACCTGAATCTCCGAGGCGCTCACCGATCCTTGCTGGAACCTGAGGCATACGAAAAATAAATGTGCCGTAGGTGATGTAGGCACCAGACTTACCTCTGGAACAACAACGCAAGGTCATCTTTTTTCAAACCAGGACCAGAGTCCTTTACAGAAACATAGATATAAACCGGCGGGACATCCGAGTCAGAATCTTCTGATCGGTGAATTATAGCTGATCTGGGTAATACAGGAGGAGGTGCACAGGTGTCATCGACGGGGGGGTCTAGCGCTATCTCTAAAGTGACCTCAATCTGTTTTATATCAGTATTCATATCGGTGAATCGAATGGCATTGGACATGAGCTGCGGAGTGCGTTCAACAACTCTGTACGTGCCTGCATATAAATGCTCACGTTGGTAATGATCTGCGCAAAACGGCTCCGATCCGTATTAACAGTTTTGAAATCGAGTAAATCAACTCCCCGACCTAGGTCAAGTGTGAAGTTGATATCTTTACTGTTGAGGGAAAGTTATGGTAAATGCTGCGGTCGACGAAAAGACGTGACTAGCACTGACGACATAAGTTCATTGCGGAACACTGTCAGAATTTGACCTGTCTCTCGCCTGATGTCAAAATCCGTAGGAATGATAGGGAGAACCTAGTGCGGTGTATGTTAATGTATACTACTCCCTGAATAAACACTTCTCACGTCAAGTTGTATTCTTGACAGGCTTAGCACATCATTTGCAATTCGAGCTAAGATTTAATCGTATTTTAGAAGGATTTTGATGTAGGTGATGTTTTTGGTGGCTACCTTGAGCTAGCCCACACCTGTGCATCACTGAGCTCAGACTTTATATAGCCTCTTGACCACGAACTCACTGTGTGATGCTCTCCATCGCTTGCAAATCCTCCTCCAGTTCCACAAGCACTCGCTCTGTCGGCGTGTAGCTCAAATTCTGTTTGTGACAGTTTCGCAAAAGATCCCGCATCGCTTTCATGTTTGCGTGAACCACCTCCTATTTAAAGCTTGAGTATATGAATGCGAATGTGAAAGAAAAACGTACTGCATTCTGAATAATGGCCGATACGGGTTGCCTATAAGCGGGTGTGCATCAGGCTCCCATTCAAGAGGAGGCGCTTTGTGTTCACCTTAGTTCGTGAGATGTCACGTCAATTAGGAGTTCTGAATACTCAAGAACTTAAAACTTAGTGAAAAATAATAATTACGGAACTGACCCTGAGCCCGCCGCCGTTCTACTTCAAGTAGACGTTGTTCTTCTGCATCTTTTGCCTTGAGCGCCGCAATATGCTCCTTCTCTTCCGCAAGAGCGATTCGCGCCTCTTCGGCTCGGCGTTGATCTGTAACATCCGTAAGTGCACCAAATGCACCAGCGAACGTGTTATCAGGCGCGAACATCGGCGATATGCATACATGTGTCCAAGTGTCAGATTTCCAACGTATTCGCTGTCCATACAGGCCGGATCAGGCATAACCATGGAGCATGACCATTGTGTCTAAACTTACCACACTTGCCATCTTGGAATCTTGGAAGCAGTTTCGCCATATGCATAATGCGTCCTGTGCACTCGCAGGATGTACACTAATTGGAGGTTAGGAAAGAGTGAGAAGCGTATTCTAGAGCTGACGTACTAATCGAGCCATTCGTCTCGATCTGCTCCGGCCGGGAAATCGGTTACTTGATACCATGTAGGATTAACATAGGTCAACCTGAGAGCGAAAGGGTTTTTTATATTTGAGGTCTTATTAGTGTTGTTTCAACTTACTGGCCAGTCACGTTTGTTCGAAAAATTCCAACCTAATAGATACAAGTGAGCATAAGTAGAGGTGCCATGGGCTAAATTGAAAACGATGACTCACTGGAGACAGGTCTGTCAGTACCTGTAACTCCCGCGACCGAACATCAAACTCCTCCTCCAAGCTTATTCTTCGCTTGCCAAGTTGCACTTGGAGATGCACCCGGGCTAATAAATCTCTAACGCGGAACGGCTTGGTAACACAATCGACAACTCCTTCCACCTTCCCACTAATCAGACTATCTGCTCGCATTATTCAGTTTAGTAAAGGTTTCAGCGCCAAGAGGGCCTGACAAACCATCATCGGATGCGGTGACAAAAATAACCGGCACGAGTCTCGTTTTCTTCTCCTCTCGCAACTTTGCCAAAAGCTCCAGCCCACTCATCCCAGGCATCATCACATCACTGTTAATATGGTAAGAATGGAAACCATACGGTGCTCCTGGGCGTACCAAAGAATTGCATTCAGCCTTTGCAACCTGATAATGCTTAGCGCCTCAAATCCATCCCGCGCTTCGAGAACGGTAAGGTAGGGTGAGAAGATTTTGCGAATGTAGCCGCGCATGTCTTCATTCTGAGCATCATTGGGACGGTGAGATCCATTTGGACTAGAAGAACGAATAACCCACATCGTCCACAACCAGGATTGCATCATCCTTTTGAAAAAACAACGTTGAAGAGGCTGCGCTTTCTCCTTCGTCGTCGGTAGACGCTAGAGACGGAGTTGCTTGCCCTGCGTCCGCTCCCATCCAACTGATAGCTCACTATTCAATCATGAACTTGAAACTAGTAAATAGACAACGCTCACTATTCCATCTTGTTGGAAGACATGCCGTGTGTTTTAGGCTCATGGAAGTCATGAATATGACCTTCTGGAAGATGCCTATGGCCTAAGGGAATATTTACTGTGAACACACTGCCAGAATCATTGGGATATTCTTGGTTTGAGCGAGAAGTAACAGTCAAATCTCCCCCGTGAAGGGCCACTAGCTCCTGTATGCATATATGTAAGTCGGAGGCTTGCAAGAAAACAGCTGGAACACCAGCCTTGGTTAGAGAGAGACCAATGCCAGTACCCTCCGCTATCTGACGCCAATGTTAGTTATCACGAATAAACGAGCTGATTCGACATACATTGTTAGCGGCTCGATGAAACCTCTCGAATACGCGGTCTAGGTGTTCCTTCGGGATCCCAACACCTACACGTTATATCCATAAGTCGAGGAGAGCTTAGGGTATAACAAGTGTTAAAAACCACGTACCGGTATCTTTAACCTGCACGTATGCAGAGTCTGCATCGTACGTGACCTGAACCACTATCTTCCCATGTATCGTATACTTGAAGGCATTAGATAATCTATCATAGTTTTGTTAGCAGACTATTGTGGTATGGTTTGTCTGCTCACAAGTTGCATGCGATTTTCTCCCAGAGGTCTGTGCGATCAATCAGAATTCCGAACAACATCTGGACAAACGTAGAGAGAGGCTTACCGACATCGACATAGACCAACGGTGCATTGAACTTCTCATTCTCTACTACTAACTCAAGCCCTTTCTTCTCTGCCATACTTCGAAACAAAGCCGCAAGGTCGGATGTGACCTGGCCAAGATTGACTGGACGGAATGCACCATGTAGCCGGCCAGCTTCGAGTTTACTCATGTCTAGGACAGACTTGAGGACATGGCGTCAGGGCGCGTGTGTCAAGTAACAGGTGTAAAATCAAGCGCACATCTACGAGTTTCTTCAGCCGAGTGGCATTCCGCGTGGCAAGTTGTACCATGTAACGCAAGGATTCAGGCAGATTTGGCGACGACAACAGCTGCTCTAGTGGTGCTTGGATCAAGGTCAGGGGTGTTCGGAGCTCTATTTGATGTCGAATATAATGAGTTCAACTCGCAAATCCACCAGATTCCAAAAACAACGACGTACCATGTGATGTGTTCGTGAAGAACAGCGTTTTTGCCTTATCCATTTTCTCCCTCTCCTCTATCATTTTCGCATCGGCCTCCCTCTGCAACATGAGCGTCAGCTGATTGCTCAAGCTTGCGCAGATGCCCTCCAGCCAGGCCGCGTAATCAGCATCATAGGAGCGACGAGTGTTTTGGCCGACCAAAACCACTGCTTGCGGAAGCGGCTTCTCTCCTCTTGTCGCGGACTGGCCAAAGTTGGCAACAATAGGTAGCAAAAACGCTGCCCTTGGAGTGTCTCCAAATCCACGATCCTCCAGGCCGGATGCGAAGTGCGCAGGTAGTGGATCGACGAGTTCGATGTGACCAGACGCAAAAACACTCGAAAGCGCTAGGCCTGCCAGAGGAACTTGAGAGCCAGTCGAAGTATTAGAATCATTTCGACCTAGGCCCGCCGGCCGCATATGTGTTTGAATACGTAACGTATTCTCGGAGAGTATGGGCGAAGCTGATTCAAGGCCGAGTTCTGCTGGCATGGGAAGTGGCTGGTATGTCGTAGGATCAAGGACATATTCAATGGTTTTCTGTCCAGCAGGGTGTCCCTTGGGGATTCCAATAGATCCAGCGAGGGTAAACGTAGCGTTTATGGGTGCCATAGATAAAAATGGCCGCATATAATCTGCAGCAAGCGGCAGTCGTTTCGAGTCTGAAGATTCGTTCCGTAGATTCTCTACGTCACACCAGTACATTGCAGCAAAAGGAACGCTATTGGCTGTCAATAGCAGAACCTATTGGGCTGAAACCTACTCACTCCAGGGAATTCTTCTCTAGCACGGCTATTATCCGTTCGGCATAGTCTTCTCGATCCCGAGCATTCGCTAGACTAGCAGAGAGTTCGGACATTCCTGCCAGCCGTCGCTCCGCAATTACTTTCTGCGTAGTCTCGTATGTGGTACAGAAAAGCCCCCCGACAGACTCGTCCTCTAGATAGACTGGCGTCCAATGCCAAGTGCTAAAGTAAAAATTGCCGTATAAAAAGTTCCCATTTAGTCGGCTAAACTTGTGACCACCAAAGTAGCAGGACGCAACATACTGATAGAACTCTTCAGGGAGATGCAGCTCAGTTAGAGTATTGAAGAATAATACATCTGAGATAAAGGTTAGCAGACAGTCACGCCCAGTATTTTGCAGACGCACCATCCGTCCTGAATACCGATATTCCTTGACGACTAAGCAAAGAGAATGGGCCCAACCCATCCCATAATTCGCCCCACTGTATGATCGTATTAGATATGATAAAATTATTAGCGCTCATGCTCACCGCAATGGTTGCAGGCTGCCCAAATGCGCCTGGGTGTTTGGTGCCAATTACCCGGGCGTAGGCATCGTTATAGATTATTACAAGCCTAAGAAACAATGAGCGTTTGCTAACACTCATCATGGTGTAGACTTACTCCGGCCATCCCCAATATATTGCGCTCTGCAAACTACTCTAAGGCTAATTGAACTGGTCGAGTGTCACACAGATTACTCACAGATATCGGCACATCCAGCAAGTACTTGACCATGGTTTTGAGAACTACCGGCCACGATGATTTTGGCCCCAACGGCGATTTTTCCCAGGGAAACGTATTGATCATAGTTGATGGCATTAACGCAGAGTCGATCTTGTGCACATGCTGGGATTTGGAAGAGGTTTCTGTGATGCTGTTTCTAGATTTGCGTCGTCCTATAGATGGTGGCAACGATGGGGAGCCAGATACTCGCAACTCAGATCCCCTTTGCGCTTCAGTGCCAGGATTGGAGCCAGAGCGTAGCATATCCATAGCCACTTTACGTGGACTAGCAATAAAAACATAGGACTTGCTGGATGGACTGACTCCGGGGAACGTGGTGGGCAAAGTGATAGGAGTTGGGGTGAGTTCGAGGTCAAAATGTGTGTGGTCTCGTGGTAACCACGTGGGCCGAATATTGATAGTCCTGGGCTGGCTCTTGGTCGCAGATGTAGACGAGGATTGCACTGGATCGGACAGCCATAGTACATCTTCGCTGCTTGTAATAGCAGCAAAAAAAGCATTGTTGTCGAGAACCTCTGAATCCTCATAGCCTAATACCAAATCAGAAAGTGCAGGGTTGCCGTAGACAAACTCTATCGAAAGGCGAGGAAGCGAGTCTGAACACACAAGAAAAGCGGGCTCCGGATATAATTCGAGAAAATCCAGGAGAGGAACACTGGATATCCTATCCCTCAACTCTGGCATGGTGTTGTGGTCGCGGTTAACGGGCCGGAGATGACCATATCTTACCTAAGAACAATCTTGGCTTGGAACAACTGTTATTTCACATATGTACAGTATTGAGGAGATGCTGCAGCGATCGATCGAACTCCATTCAGGGCACGATGACGTCATATTATGTCACAAATCATCTCCCTCTGGTAAATGAGACAATCACGCATGGAGCCAAACCATCCATCGAGTCGTTTTTATGAACAAAATAATGCTTACTAGGGGAATGCGCATGGCCTGGGGTGGCCATAGCAGGTCACCTCGCTCGTCTAGCCACCTGCTTGAGAATGAAACACGAAGGTATGAAACCAATAGATTCAAGAAATGCCATATGTGTCTGTACTTATAGGGAAAAGGCGTGCAGTACTTCCTTCTTGCTGTGATGTCATGCTCAACGAAGTCGCTCTGGCCGCAAAGATATGTCCGGCGCGGGTTTTGACTGCATTATCTCTGGCGGGAGACAGTCAAAGTATCATCAATGGTATATGCGTCATAATCATGACATGTTGGTTCCAATCAGTGTCGGCCCCATGCGCCATGCAGTTTTCATAAACGCTGCCGCACCGTACATCTCGAACAGCGTTGTGAATGATAGAATGTATCTGATCGTACGGCAAAAGTCTTCAAAGAATATAGGTTTGCCCAGATCGTTCTTGTACTAATTAATAGTATAAGCTCACCGGGTACAAGACGGAACTTCAGCATTCGTCGTCGTGTGTATGAGTTCAGCTTAATTGCACAGAGGCTTCCCCGATCCCTAGTCTCCCGCTGGGGCTCCTTTTAATCGCATTGGTGGATTGGAAAATGGCCCGTCTACAAAACAACAGTGCAGAGGCAATCGTATTTCTCACTACTAGCTCCCAACGACCTCAGTGTAGCGTTTGCTTATCATCACTCGCTGAACAGATCGTCAAACGTGTCTCTACGAATATCAGCCGCCTAGCGCCAAAGAAATGTACAGTTTAGTGCTTCAGTGACATTGTATCCTGGCGCAAAGCATGAAGCCATTCTCTTCCGTCGGAATTTGACGACAAGCTGTTCATTTTAGCCTCCCTGTCGAGTTCTGGGTAACAAATAGTTGTACCAATGAGATTGAGCCGCTGGAATGAGACCGGGAGCGCTGGACTAAACGGTCCGAGAAGGATATAAAGATATACATATAGTGTTGTAGTCTACAAATCCGCTCCTTTGAATGTCGAAGGAGTGAAAGCGAGGAGTGACATAGCTGACTAAGCAAGGTCCGACGAGCCGAGGCATGCCAGCAGGCACGACCCTGAGACCCTGTTCATGCCCCGTCATCATTATGGGGGGGGAGTGACCTTGGCGAGCAAGGTGACCATAAAACGAAAATTTTGATGCCAACATTATCTAAACACGAGCCTTCTCTGAAGACCCTGGGCTATCCGTGCAGAGGGTTACCGTCACCCATGCCTGATACTGATCCCGATTCCCAAGTATCTCTGTTGATGAAAACCAAGACAGCCACCTTGGATGTCAGCTTGATGTGTGTAGCACCCAAGTACTCTTAGGCGTAATTTTTCTTCTCAGTTTCAGTGTTGAAAACGCAATTTGTTAGCATATACTCAGCGTCCAATTTAAGAAGCTAGAGAATTGTATGAACACTACTTGATATTGCAGGCCATGTGCGTAGCGGACGTTTATACGTAGAGGCCCCGGACCACTGCGCTTCACGCCAAGATTGTATAGTTCTGGACTGCGTATGCCTAGTGCCAATATTGAGTATACTGAGAATCAAGTTCAATCAGCAGTGGAAGCCTGGCTTACCGTCCAAAGATTTTGGGTTGCCTTTGATCCATTCATATCGCATGTTAGACTCTTTGAACCATGAACATTGGTTGAAATACTCACCCCAACCGTAAATAGTTGTCCTGGTAAGTGTCGTACGCTGTCAACATTCGCTGCAAGTGCTCGCGCCTCGAATCCTGACTTACCTAAAACCAAGCTGACAGTATCGTATCGCCCGCTTTAACAGGCGGCGAGATATTCTCAATTTTCGGGAGTGGGATTGTAAAGTTCTGGCCCACACCCGTAAATCCACCATATGGCTGAGTGGGATCAACTACGCGCATGGTAGTAGGTTAAATCTTCTGCCCAAAAGATATACATATACCACTTACCAAACCACGCGTTGTTGAACTTGATCTCAGACTTGGCGAAACTATTGATTTCTTGACCGAGACCATAAACATCGGCGCTCCCATTTCGTGCTTGTCGGATGCCGAATATCATATGCCGTGGTACCCATGAGCCCTGTAGTACTATAGTCAAATATGAGTTGAGCGGATTTGACACGACTCCTGCAAGCACGAAAACATACTCGGAAGCCAGACCTGAACGTTCAAGTTTGTTCCCGCTTGAATCACTTCGTTCTGCTTAGGATTAAAGATCACCATACGTTCGTTGGCGCTGGCAACCGAGAAAAGCGCCGTTAATAAAGCAGCTCCAGAAATAATACGCATGGCTAGTTTAGAGATTGGAAGACGAAGTACGACTCTTGCAATGAGCGCAGGCTCTTATATGCGCATTGGACTGGTCCTAGATAATTTTCCAGTCATGATGGCGGCCATTTCGGTCGAATAGCGCACATGGGTACCATTTACACTGAGAAAAAAAAATCTGATGAACTGAGCTACCTAGTCACCTTCTTGTTCCGTGCACTCTCGCTTACGAGCTTCGCATCAGTGGGCAGTGCTCTTGCGTATGTCTGGTATAACCTTTTGTCTCCTCGGAATAACACCCATATTCTAATCAGCACAAGAGTCAAGAGAGATTTAGAACATATTGCTCCAGGTGGAAATTTCATTCCGTGCTCGATCGTCATAGACTTTGGAGTAGCCTTACACACTCAAAACTCCAAATGGTGAATTAGACCTCGTCGTCAACAAGTACAAACAAACATCCTGCTTTGATTCTTCTTGCGGTGGAGAAATATCGCGTTCGAGTTCTCATCACTAGTACCACGTGTGCGAAACAGCAGCTCAGATTCTATCGCGTCTACACCAGAGACTTCTCATAATCATGTCTTCCTGCGAGAAAGAGGCGCCACTTAATCGCGAATTATGCCTTTAGAGCCTTCAATGCAAACTCTTATTTATCGATTAAGTATTCTGGTATTTTCTCTGCCAGCGGTTCACATCCACATCTCCCTACGATTATATCTAGAGCTGGTTCCCGAGTAAGTTCGAGTATTCAGACGGCGCCTACGACTTGCCACCAAGCCACAAATCCAGCGAACCTTCCAAAAACGTGCCCAGCCGTTACAGTACGAGAAGTAACCCCAAGGCGAACCATGCTCACTCCACATTCGCTGAAATCCAGTAAACCGCAAACTCCGCTGAGATTTATGCCCTACCTCCTATATGACATCACACTTTTGACTCATTTCAAACACATCTACAAATGTGCATAATGACGCATACATGCCGAAATCCACCAACCGCCAAGACGAGGGTCTCAACATACGCGCTCCGAGCGAGAGATGACTTGACTCGGAGCGGTACATGGTCTCTCAAAACCCTATACCAGATAACATAACAGACTCGGCGAAAATTTGACTCATCGTCAAGCCTGGAGGGTCGGCACCGCGGCTGATCAGTGTTTGATGGTATGTACATCGCTTCCCCTCGGAGTGATGTACACTTGGACCCTAGGCGAGTGAGCGCGCGTACTTGCTATCGCGTGTGTTCTAGAAAGCACTATGTACGCAAAATAACGAGATGAACGTGCGTGAATTGTAAGACACCAGAATCCTTGTTTACATCCCATATGCAGCTCCGAGACATGAATCTATGTCATTATGATACACTAATCCACAATCCACTATCCTCATTAGTACCAAGTTCCATAACTCGAACGAAAATCCAACAAAAACGAAATGATCGGTTCCTCTAGCTAGTAAAACATCGTTCCCACTCATGAGCTATAATATATTTTGAACCCTCCACAGCTCAAATGGACCCTCCAACAGATTCCATTGTCTAGATACAAGTTCAGGTTAGAGCGAGCTAGGACGAATAAAAGCAGGGACGTACGAAAGGCGAAGCAGTCGGTCCATCCAGAATACCCAACTCTTCAGGCGTAAACGGAAGCCTCGGGATCAACCAAATCCTTACAGGAACCAACAGGAAAATGACAATAGGAAATCCAATTGCAGCTATATGCGTATTCAGCCTCCGTTTCCCTACTTTCTGCGACAAGCAAAGAGTGTACTCACCAATAGTCTGAGTGATAGCCATAGTCGCACCAAACCCAATCAACTCGACTGCCACGAACAACGCAATCCTACTCCGTCTCACACGCCTCAACATATCCCGTCGAGGTATTAACGACGGGTCCCGGATAAGGAAGAGCAGTTTTTCGGTCACTCCGGATGTACGGAGTGCGTCGGTACCCATGAACCAGCTATGCCACCATTATCAGCAAACACAAGTACAAGAATAGAATAGAAAAGGACTCACAAAAGCCCAGCCAATACACCCCTCGGAACCAAACTCAACACATGCTGAAACGGTCCAGTCATAAGCACAATGCACAGAGCGCCCTGAGCCAGATTCGACACGCGCTGTTCAACAACCGAGACTGGATGTTCTTCGATCATCGCATGGTGCGATTCAGGCAAGGTATGAGAAGTAGGTTCATAGTTTTCAACTCCTTCGCGAGTTGCAGTCGTCGAAGCGGTTATCGGTGCCTTTTCGGGATCGTCTTTACGCCTGAGACCCATGATGACGAGCGCTTCGGTGTGCATGGGTGCTTGAGGGATGAGACCATTCGGAGCAGGGACGCCGAGAAGGCCGCTGTCAAAGAGGAACGTAAGACACAGGTTTTGGAATGAATAGAGCAAACTCACGCTATGAAAGTAGTAATACCGAGCCAGAAAAAGTCCCAATGGAAACCTGGCGGTTTACGTAACGGGAACTCGGAGCCTTGGGCGATCAAACTCGAAACGTTGTGATCAAAGTAGAAGAGTATAAATAGAACGAAACCGAATGGCAATGCAATTCTATTACAACTGGTGTATTAGAATCGGATGAAGGAGATGGATAGGAGATACGCACCCGACCCATTTGCCATCCAACTCCCAAAACTTGACGAGCCATTCACGGCCACCCGCAGGTTCGAACGCTCCAGAAGTAGGAAGCGTGAGCGGGTTAGCGAGGTTAAAACGTCCCCAATAAGCCAGTCCACTACACGCAATCACTACAATCATGAATTTCATTTCAGTATGATGAACCCCACACGGCGTCGCCGATCAAGCCACAACACGCACCTGAGATCGGCATGCCGTAATCAGCACAGAATCTGCGTAAGAGTCGATGACCATAATCGGACCTCGCGAGCATGCCAAAGAGGTGACCGGTTACGAGCATAGTAAGCGCGAGGATGATGCTGACAAAGACGCTTGCGGGCTCGACGACGTGGAGTTGGCGGGTGAGGACTTGGACTCCGTATTGGAGATAGACCCAAGCAACATAGAACCCGAAGCTGTGTAGACGAAGGATTAGGGCTTTGCCGTGGGAAAACAGGGGAAGGCAGAGAAAGAAGAATGGAAAGGGGGACGTACGTATCGCATGAAAACCTCGTGACGTAGCGGAGGAAATTACAGGCGTTGAGGGCGGCTGCGACCCAGTGCATGATAGCGGCCCAGAGGTAGACCCATCCGATGAAGTGGAGGTAGTTTGGAGCGTCGTCTCTAGTTGCCAAAATGTCGTAGATTGTTTTGTTGAGAACAGTGATAGGACCGGTGACGCCGGCGATACACAGAGGTTGGCACGAGAGGACAGAGAAAATAAACGAGGCCATGAATGAGGAAAGCAAGACTTCCGTAACTCCATACTGTGAGGTCGTTTCTATCAAGTCTAGGGAGAACGCAATTCCAGGAAGAACGCTGTACAAATATTAGAAAAATAAATAGAATGTTGAATGCCACTTACTTGGCAAAGAAAATCATAGCAGTGGCGGGAACAACCCGATACGTCCAGGCATCGGTCCAGTCAGAGACATAATACGGCGCACGCGCCTTGACATCGGTCAACATTCCGGCAAATGGCCGGAGTGTACTCGATCGGCGTGGTTGCACTAGGGTCACCGCGCGCGATGTTGGCGCATCCCCGTCTGTTGGACTGTCGGGGGCATCGGTATCCAGCCTCTCGATGGTGGGATCAGACATCGTCGACGAAGTACGTCAACACGCGAATCGTACAACCGAGCTAATTTATATGCCGATGCCGCGGCATTCGCAGCCGCTCGAACCGTGGTGGCTTGTGCTACGTTCACGTTTTGACACTTCTGGGCGGTTGATGCGCGCCACAGGCCCTGAGTGTTTTTTGACGGATAAACAAGTGGGGCTTTGAGAATTTTGAGCCAAGTCAGTGGGAATCCCGTGGTCAGACCTCAGGAACTTGAAGGCGGGGTGTGTTGTCATCACAGCGCTTAGCCCTTGGGGGATCTTGGTGGTACCCAAATTTACTAGATACTCACGGCCTCGTCTCGCTTGATAATTTTTCGTTGCCTTGTGTAATATTATGACTTTCTTGCTCGGGGTCATGGTTGGCTAGTGCATTGTTTTAACCGTTACCTCGACGAAGTGCTCGCCGCCGGCACGACATTGGAGCTCTTGCCACGATTGGATCGTACAGAAACGGTTATTCGACAGACAACCCAGGGTACACTCTCATATCGACACACCTCAGTAACCAGAACTAAAGAATTATTATGAGAAAAAAAGATGAATCGAGCACGCGAATCATAGTCAGCACAGATATCGCAGCCAATGTTTCCACAAAAAGGTCAATAGGAATACAAGTCCGACGGTGAATGCTAGAAACTTGGATGCGACCTTCTTCTTATTGGCGCTCGCTGACTTTTGTCCTCGACTTTCTACTTCTTCTGTTGAACGCAGAGGTTAGTTGGCTGAAACGAGGGGATTGGTCGTGTGACATCGTACCACGTATATGCACGCCTAGCTCTAGTGCGCCGGGATGGATCATGTTGTGGAAGTTTAAGTGGCTATAAAAGAAGTCGAGCGTAGGCCGGCACACCATAATGATACTAGAACCGAGCACGCACGGATATTGGTCGCGCTGGGATTGCAGTGCGCCTTGGACAACTGAGTACGCTGCCCCACGATGTATCGGCTGGCGTTTGAAAACCATGGACGTATTTATTTCTATAGTTTGAGAATGAGCTAGTCGAATGCTTGTTGGAACTGACGCGGAAGAAGTCTGATTACCTGCTTATATATGCGCCATTCAGAACGCCTATCTGAACAAAGTTGCAGGGACTGCAAAGCCTATCACTCCGGAGCCTGTGCTCGAGGAGCCCAAGTGAAATGAAATTCCACATCAAGTGATCCTTGATATCGGAAAAACAAGAAACAGTGGGTTCAGTGGAAGATTTGGGAGTCTAAACGACCTACAGGTGCCTCCTCGGGATCAAGAATACCAAACGTGTTGTTCACCGGACAGAAGCACCAGGATTCGGAAGTAAGAGTACAACGTAACGTACAACCGCACGGCGCTCCCGCTATTATAGCAGGGTCGCGAGAGTAAAAAATAGACTCATGCATAGCAGGTACGGGTGTGGAGACATGTGCTGCTCGAGGTTGCAACGAGATACTGTACGCACACGAATCGAAAGTCGGTCATAGGACTTCGGACACCAAAACTAGCTTAAAAAGCCCAAGTGAACTGCTACTTCGGAGTTTCGGATTCGTCTAGTTTTTAGAGGGCTTACTCAGAGCTTCAAGAGAAAACTATGCTCCAAAATTCAAGGCGATTTGTTTAGGTAGCTTGAGTGGCCAATCTGGGAGTTTGGGTTCACGGGGTCCTGTGACCGACTTTCGATTCGTGTGCGTACAGTATGTTCAATAACAGGAGACTCATCTTACCTCCTTCAATATCTGCGAACCAAAATATCTCTTGGCGCAAGTACTGTATATACGCAATAGGCTATTCAGTACGTATAGTGGTACAATGGGTAAGCTCTCGCAAGCGTCTACAAGCGGTTGCTTCATGGCACTGAAACAGGACGGAAAAACGCCTCCCATCAAAGACTTTTCAGCTCGGGCTAGATAATTCAGCTCGCCCCTGACCAGCCGGCTAACACGACGAGATTGAGTGCGTATTGGAATGTCAACGCCCGTAATAAGAGTGATCGGTGTGGGGATGGTAGATATATGCAGGCTGTGTTTAGACACGTCACGATGGACCAAGTCGTGACGGCCTATTGGGTTATTAGGAGAAGATTGTCCGTTAGCTTTCTGAAGCAGTGTGAGAAACTGGTACGTGCGAGTATGGACAGCGCTGGAAGAGCGGCTGCTTTGAGTGATTGGATGAATTGCCCCACGAGGCAGTCACCTGGAGTGACGTCGAATGTTATGGATTCGAACCATGTTGCTGGTAAAGAGTGGCCTAGTTGGCTTGCATGTTGAGGCCTACATGGAGGGAGGGACTTTTTTACACCTAGGCCTGTCTATTTCTATAGGGACGGGAGTTTGGTGGAATGTACTTCGAGATCCGGCTGCAACTCGGCTACGACCAATAGTCCGAGACATCTAGCGAGGTTGTTTGAACGCCGTGATTGAGGCAATTTCTCGCCTCAAGCCACTAAAATCATCTCGATGGGACAAATCATAAGAGTAGACAGGAGTGAGAACTGGTGTGTATGCTCTACTAGTGTATTTCATAGTTCGCGCTAATTGAGGTGAGCGCATGTACTAGACAGAGGTTTTAGGCCAGTAACGGTTATCTTACTGATAATTATGTGAAATCACACATAGTTATTCGTGCTTTATTCAACGGTGCATCAATCTTATAAGGAACTTGTGGAGGTGGCGTCAGCACGATCCCAGCTGGCTGACAGCAGCCATAAAAGATGTCGTATACTACTGTTCGGTTAGATAGGTTTACGAAAAGACACTTAAAATAAATCGAACATTGGACGAGGGACGGGTAGTATATAAATCTGCAATTGTGTTAGTGTGCTACAACTAGGATTCCCTCATAGCCACTTTGGGTAGTACTGTAATTGAAAATATTGTACAAGATTCTTGTATGAGCTTGATGTATAAACGACATAATCGACCAAGCATAAGTTCTCAGATCCACTCAGTAAGAGAGCCAATGTTTTAAGGTGAATCAAGACTATTGTTACATACGAACTTGCATGGCATAATTTGAAATTATGATACTACCTAAAGTGTCTATTTCGGACTCCGTAGAGATTGTTTCCTGTCGCTTTCGCTACCTGCTATAAATGTGCAGCTTAATTACATCGCAAAATCTAGTACATCATATGGCACCCAAAAACTCTCAACCATCATTTCTACCCAGGACAGCAGTCAACATGTTTCGGAGCTCACTAATCAATGCCATAAACCAGATTTTGTTTTCTCTGCTATCAAGCGTCAAGGACTGATCTCCTATGTTATGATCTCCTGCGGGCGTATAGAAGGTTTGACACCTGAAACGAGAATGCTCTAAATGTATTCACGTACCAAGGTTTGCTGCTGAAACGCTCGCCGCGGGTAGAGTAGGTGTATGCACGGCTAGACAAATAATGTTGTGGTAGTTTACAGGACTATCAAAGAGTCAAATTACGTGTGGGCATAATGAAGTGGCACCATAGTTGAGTGCTCACAATTTCGGATAGTGCTGGGCTAGTAATTGACCTTGAGCAACCGAACGAGTTATACCCCGATGAACTGGAGGTAGTCTAAAGGCCATGAGAGCAGATTTTAAACCAAATAAGGGTATTTGGAATGGTTACTCAATAGGAATGAGCGGGAGGCACATTTACATGTGGCCTTATTTCGTTATTTATACCATCAACGCGGCTCATTATGCAGTCGCTGTAGGATGGAAATGACCTGAACGCCGAACGTGTTTAGTCGAGTCAGGATGGGCTGCGTGCGGGGGCTCTCGGGCAACCAACCATCACGGAAGTCAGATGCTCGGGCTCAGAGGGCAGAAATCGCCTGAGACTCACGGGCATCACGTGCTCAATGGCTGAGGGAGCTAGTTTTGCTGAACATTTAGCCGTTTTTGGATGTATTACCGAGAAGCGACCGAGAGGTGTGCCGTTATCACAGAATTTAGCGTCCACTGGATATTAGGTCACGTGTTCCCGCAATAAAAAGCTCTCTGGCCAGCTGAGCTTCCTTCCTGTTTTGTGAACTGTTATCTAGCCGAGCCCATGTCTCCAAAATAAATAAGTGCTTGAGCACACGACTATGGGCAAACAGATCAGTGGAATGCGTTAAAGCTGTCTGATGAGTAAAATTTGGGGTTACAAGGGATTCCATCCCTCATTTGAGATATGGTTTCGAGATACGTGCTTGCCTAGTGCGTCAGGAAAGACATATCACATCCCGTTTGTTTCCCTTACTTTGTGTTACTTCTGTAACATACCTTCATGATTTCGCCTTTATTACAGTTATTCCTGACATGGTATATGCAAGGCGTAGGCTGTCTGTAGCTCTGCGCACCTCGACATTATTTATTGATAACACCAACAATGCCTTGGGTAGATAGGTTTATATATCACATTAATTGAATACTGCTGCTCCCCGACCGACTAAGACAAAATGTCTGTCAAAAAGATCAGATCATTTGAGCGCGATTTGTAGCCTGTACAGATATCTCAACTGATTCTTCCAACAAGAATCATTAGGACTCCAAATCCAATCACAAGGGCTAAGAACTTGGCCTTCTTTTTATTCTCGATACTAGTGCTTGCTAGCCGCTGTGTTCGATTGTCTGCGTCTCCTACTAAATCTAAAGTTTAGTTAGCTAAAGAAGGAACATTGGGCGCGTATTTTCATACCAGATGTTGCATCTATATCTTGTTTAGGCGCGTCGAGATGGACTATGTTACGGACATCTGCGTGGCTGCGAAACAGGTAGAGCATGTGTCAGCGCACTGAACAATGCTTCAATTGAACATGTACGGATACCGATGCTGCTGATATACTGGTCTGCCTTGGACAACTGAATCAGTTGCCCCACGAGCTATCGGATAATTTTTGAGAGCCATAGAGGTAGATGTTGATATTGTTCAAGAGTGACTTGGTTGAGTGTTCGTTAGAGTTACCACAGATAGGATGTTCGAATATATTTTCAGTGTCATCATTTATACAATCCAAAGTTCTAGAACGCCCATCATAGTGACTTTGCGGGGCCTATAAAGGCTATCACGGCGCCACCAAAGACTTTGGAGCGGGGTTGAAAATGCGAGGTTTTCACCTACCTATGATCCAGTTTCCCCGCAAAAGATTGAGCCCATTAGGTCCCGGTAGCTTCCAGGTATTCCCTTTCAGTCAGAAGATAACCCCCACACTTCTGATCATATGAGGAATGTCTATCACGTTACTGATAAGGATATCTCTCTCAACGCATTGCAAGCTATTGTATCACCCTAAAGTGTACTCAACTTCAGAACAGAGCCGTGAGGGTGATGCTCTGATCAAGTTCCCCGCGTGTGGGGAAAGACGCACGCATGCCCCAAGGTTGAGAAGTACCTAACGCAGATAGACTTCAGCCCGTGGGAGCACAAGCCAGTACTCGATGTGAGTATCAGATATGTACGACCAACGAGCTACGCAGAGCACACAGTGAAGATACAACATATATCTATTTTTAGTAAGTCATAGAAGCAGGAATCTCCCCATGATCAAGCGGGAGAGAACATGGCACTATCTTATCAAAGACATTTCAACTTCGACCAAGCATTTCACCTTCGTCCCTGGTCAGCCGATTAAAATACGAGATCAAGCGCGCATTGACGCACTTGCGTTGACTCCAAGGATGATCGGCACAGGTATGGTAGATATATGCACACCGTACTCGAGCGTCTCGCAATAGACCAGCTCATTAAGGATTACTGAACTAAGAATAATAGAATATGTATGGGCATTCCGGAGCAATTTGTCAGCTGAGTATGTGTAGGTATAGGTAGCGCTTAGATCAAGGCGCAGAGGTCATTCAGATACGGCCTCGTATTGCTTTTCGAAGTGTTCGGCGCAGTGTAAACAAAACGCAAGGTTTGTTTAGCCCAGCACATCAATGCCGGTCATTGGACAGATGTATGCGTTAGGTAGGTATATCAGAACATTTCATCACGGACAGGAAATGGTAGTCCTGAGAAGCTCGGGGTCAATCACATGCATCAGGTTATGCACACATTTCAGATATCTCGATTATTAAATCCACTATAGCAGCCAGAAGGTTTCCTAACCCAACAGCCACTGCCACAAGTTTGGCTTTGTTCTTCTCGTTTTTGACGTTGACCGATTGTTGTTCGTCACTATCTACGGCTCCTGACACATTTGAGGATCAGCCGACTATATCAAAGTATTGAGCGCGCATTATATAGCGTACTGATATTTCCACCACGAACGATTGCTACAGGTGCAGTCGATGTATGCGCGCCGTGCGCCGGTATGTTATGATTGACTAAGTTATGGGATTCTTCTGAACTATGAAAGTTATAGGGTGTCTGTCAGCATGTCGAGGCAATACAGCAAAAAGGTACGTACGGGTATGCGTAGTGCTGCAATGACGGCCTACTCTGAGTAATTGGATGAGTCGCCCCACGGGGGACAGGACGGATTTTGAAGGTCATGAATGCAAATACTGTTGCTGGCTGAGAGTGACTTATTGGCTGCTGGTTATAGACGAGCTGTAAATGATGCTTGTGTATATCTGAGTCCGTGTCTTTTATAACAACGCGAACTTCGCAGTGCACACTCAACAGGTGGACCTAATCAAGTGAGCCGGAGGAAACTCGGATGATTACCCGGATTACCTCTGTTCATCGGAACCTCCAGCAGTTGCTTCTCCGAAAAACACACAGCCTAGATTGGTTACCTGAATCCTGACTACCGAGTAATAAATGTACCGAGATCAGGGACTATTTTACTCCGTTATCAGGTAATGAGGGGTTTTTGCAGCTCAGCCACAGCTAAAACTCCGAGGTCTTCAGCGACGTCCTTTTGGTTCTTAAAACGTTAGATAAGACAGGAGCAGCAAGGCAGCACAAGCCTAGCATAGATCAAATATGCTAAGCAGTAGTAAATTTCTGCCACACTCAATCAAGCAAGCTTATGATGTTTTCGTCAACATCTGTCTCGATTTCATTAGGCTAAAAAATCTCTCTATCTGAGCCAAAACTGACTTCACTTGATTCTGTTTAAGAGTGACTTGGTTGAATGTTTGTTACAATTATAACACAGGTGATATTTAAATGTCTCTTAAGTACCATCATTTATAAAATCCAAATATCCAAACCGCCAATCGTAGCAATACTGCGGGGGCCCACGAAGGCTATCACGGCGCTATCTAATACTTAAGAGCGGGGGTGAAGGCACGAGGTTTTCACCGAGCCATGCTCCAGCTTCCCCGCAGAAGGTTGTGTCCACTGGGTCCTTTCAGGGCTGCGGCAATTTCCGGATATCCCCTTTCGGTCAGAGAATAACCCCCCACACTTCTAGACGTCTAAATGACATCCATCGTGTTACTGATAGGGGTATTTCTCTCAACGCATTGCATGCTATCGCGCCACCCCAAAGTGTGCTCAACCTCAGAACAAAGCTGCGAGGGTGGTGCTCCGATCGGTTTCCCCGCATGTGGGGAAAGACACATGCATACCCCAAGGGTGAAAGGTGTTTTATGGCAGAAATTTCCCTCCCGTGAGTGCTAGACACATACGCCCGACGAGCTAAACAGAGCACATGACGCATCTCTGTTTTTAGTAAGTCACAGAAGCAGCAATCTCCCGGTATTCAAGCGGGAGAGAAGATCACAATATCTTATCAAAGGCATTTTAACTTCGACCAAGCGTTTCGTCTTCGCCCCTAGTAAACCAATTAAAAGTATGAAATCAAGCGCGCATTGACGTACCTGCATTTAGTCCAAAAATGATTGGGACAGGTATGGTGGATGTATGCGCACCATTCTCGGGCATTTCACAAGAGCCAAGTCATGAAGGCTTACTGAGCTATGAGGGATAATATATAGCGTTAGCATTCTAGAGCAATTTGTCGGCTGAGTGCGTGTAGGTATGGCTACTACTGGAATAGCGGTCGCTTGAATATTTGGATAAGTATCCTACAATGTGCAGAGGCTATTCGCATACGGTTTCATATCTCTTTTCGGGGGGTTAGTGCAGCGTAAACAAAGCGCGGGGTTTGTTTAGCCCATGGCAAAAACATCAATCATCGGACTGTTGCAGTCATTTAGTAGATATATTAAAGCATTTCCTGACGGATGGGATATAACGGTACTGAGGAATGCGAAATCAACCACATGCTTTAGGTTATCCACACATATCAGATACCTCGACTATCAAATCCACCATAGTAGCCAGAAGATTTCCTATCCTAGCAGCCACCGCCACAAGTTTGGCTTTGTTTCTCCTGCTTTTAACGGTAGCTGATTGTCGTCCCTCACTATCTATGCTTCCTATTACATTCGAGGATCAGCCAAATAAGTCAGAATATTAGGCGCATGTAATCTAACGTACTACTATTTCCATCAGGAATAATGGCTACAAGTAGAGTTGATGTATGCGTATCGTGTGCAGGCATGTCATGATTGACCAAGTAATGGAAGTCTTCGAGACTACGAAAGAAGGAGGGCGTCTGTTAACGTTCGAAGTAATAAAGTAACTGAGTACGTACGGGTATGGGGATTCGCTTTGATCGACTGGACGAGTTACCCCGCGGCGTACTAAAAAGATTTCGGAGGTCATGAATACAAATATTGCCGCTAAGACCTAGGTGAGAGTGGCTGAGTTGGCGGCTGGTTGAAACCTAGCTGGGGATGGTGCTTGTTCATACCCTGGCGTGTGTCTTTTATAAGGACGCGAACTGTATAGTGTGCGCGTAACAAATGGACAAAACGGGCTGAGCTGGCAAAGTCCGAGATTGTCGTTGTCCATCGAAACATCGGTGGAGCCCGGCGATTCCTTTTGCCAGTAATACACAGCCCATATGTGATACTTGAACCCTTATTCCTGATTAGTCAATACACCAATATCAGGGACCACCCTAAGCTGTTACCGGGTAATGTGCGGTCCCCGCAGCCCGCTCGGTCGCTGGTGAAAGTCCGAGATCCGATGCTATTTGAAGTTTTATTGAGGCTCTAGGTAGAATGGGAACAGCAGGGCGTCACATGTCTAGCATAGCTCACATGAAGCAAGTGGTAGTAAATTTCTGTGGCATATAATCAAGCTTGTGATATGTTCGTCAATGTCCGACTCAATTTCGTTGAACTCAAAGATTGCTCAGCCTAAACCAAAGGTTATTTCACTTTTCATGTGATCCGCAGCCCGTTTCCAGTAGTATGTATTCTACGTCAAATAACGGGCGGGCTTTGTTTGGCTCAAAGCGCTCGAGAGGACAAATACAGCATAAGCAGCGCCGATCAGAAACGGGAGGTCAGCACAGTATCATGTCAGGCACATCCCTCGCAGATCTCCACGATGACGTTTACAACAGAAGTCAACAGATTTCCGAGTCCAACAGCCAATGCGACAAGCCTCACTCTTTTCCCTCCCTCGTTGGCGTTAACTGGCTGTTGTTCATTATTATCTGCACCTTCTGTGAGCTCGAGAGTCAGTAGATCAAAACAGGCGTCTGATATACTTTGACATACTATCATTCATAGCAGGAGTAACAGCCACAAGTGATGTAGGCATTTGCGTATCCTCAGGCATGTCCAGATTGACTATGTTATGGAGGCCTACGCAGCTATGAAAGGGATAGGATATATGCTGGCACTAAAATCAAGCAATACAGCTGGGGTCGTACGGGTATAGACGGTACTAAATAGTAGGACGCTTTGAGCAGTTATCTTGCTGCCCCACGGGGCGTGCGCCGGAGAGAGTTAGAAGGTTATGGGTGAAGATTTGATTACGGGTTGATAATAGACTAGTTGGTCACTCTTTGAAATCAAAGTAGGGATGAGCCATTTCACACAAAGACCTTGCCCTTTTTATGGACACAAGGCTTGATCATGCTGGGGAGAAAGGAGAGCCACGGAGGTTGGGGTGTTAATCGGAAAGTTATTGTTCGTCAAACCTCCACGGAACCCCGGGAGCTAATAGTGTCTTACATAGCCTCCGGCTGTACAGACAGAATAAAATTGATTCTTAAAAACTCCCTGGGGCTGCTTCTTCTAGTAACTGTGTTCTGTAAAACTCCACGGCCGGTAAATCCGCGCGACGTCAGTCCCTATGGAGGTTTAGATGGACTCACGCAAACTCCAGGGCCCGGGACGCCACATCACGTGACCAAGGGCTGACGCGTCTGACCTCCGCACTTTCCACACTTAACCATCCACCATGTAAGTCGCTTCGTACACTCCGGAGCAACAAAGCCAACATCCGTGCCAGGTCAGACGAAGAAGTTCTACCCTACCCCAACCAAACACTCGCCCAACACCACTTTGTCCTCTCCAATCCCAAGCTTGGACACCTCCATGCCGACGCTCGTACGGCGCTTGCTGCTGGGATCCAAGCAGACGAGATGGCTCCATATGCACGACTTCTTGCTATCGATAGTCTAGTAGACGAGGCTGTATTCACTGCAATGGAGACGCGGAACAAGGAGGAGCTGGAGAAGCTCGACGCGCGGCTCAAGGAGGCGGAGGAGACCGAGGGCGAGACGGAGATTAGTGACGCATTACGTGCGAGGGCGAGCTATCTTACAAGGATAGGAGATAAAGTGGGCTCATTAAACTTCTGGTGTCGTATGCTTTGGACTAAACGAATGGTGTAGGACCGAGCTGTGGAAGCGCAGAAACTCGCGCTCGAGAAGACTCCAGGTCTTGGTGCCCGAATCGACATTGCTTTAACCTTGGTTCGCATTGGGATGTTCTTTGGTGATCGGGATCTTGTCAACCAGAATATTGCCAAAGCCGAGAGGTATGTTATCCAACGCGTAAATTAATTCCGAATCTAATGCGGCTATTTATAGTCTAGTCGATCAGGGTGGAGACTGGGATCGCCGCAACAGGCTTAAAGTGTATCGTGGGGTCCACCTTCTCTCGATACGTCAATTTAAACGAGCGTCCGAGCTACTATTAGATTCGCTCAGGTAAGTCTATCTTAATTTCTATTTACATAAATTCATCTCATGCGCCTCGGATAGTACGTTCACCGCATCTGAGCTCGTCGACTACAACCAATTTGTCGTCTACGTCGTCGTATGTGGTACACTAGTAATTAGTAGACCCGAGTTGAAGAAAAAGGTACGCATAGGCTTATTATGTCTTTTGTACATGTTTCACTTAAGCTCCTGGTAGATCCTTTCTTCCCCCGAAGTTAACCAAGTGATGCCGGAGATCAAAGATCTCGCAGATTACACGGCTTCGCTGTACGAATGTCAATATGCTAAATTCTTCCAAGCTCTTGGTACGCTCCCCTTTCCCCGTCTCTTATCCCCTTGCTTACTCTTATCACAGCGAGCCTTGAGCAAACGCACCTTCTCCCATCCCGACTCCTAAATCCTCATGCGAGATTCTACGTCCGCGAAATGCGAATCTTAGCTTACTCCCAGCTTCTCGAGTCTTATCGCTCTCTAACTCTAGATAGTTTGGCGGGTGCATTTGGAGTTAGCGTTGAGTTCATTGATCGGTGCGTTCTCTCCTATCCTGCTTGCCCTTGTGAGTATACTAATACGCCGTGCAAAGTGACCTTTCCCGATTTATCGCATCGAGTCGACTCAATTGCACGATCGATGCTGTACGTGGGGTAGTCGAGACTACGAGACCGAGCACCAAGAATGCGCAGTATGAGACCGTTGTTAGGACAGGAGACATTCTACTGAACGAGGTGCAAAAACTGAGTCGGGTGTTATGTTAGATGGCGAATGTACCAAGTTAGTACTTTATAAGAAAATTGTACATCATTGTCGATCGACGATCGGGCAGCTGTCCATTTCACTGGATCAAAAGGTTTGATGGGGCATCGATTCGCTTGACTGCTCTTAATAGTCCAACCTTAGTGAGGGGAGGCGTGGTTCGTGCAAATTGGCTGAATTCAAATAACAACAGACTACTTTTTCTTCACGTCTTTGAGCTTGATCTTCTCGTCTCCAACGAAGATTCCCTACCAATGCAGCATGAGTATCTTGTAGAGCTTGCCTTGAAGTAAAGAACTCACCTTGCCCTTGTATGGTTCCGGCTTTCTCCATTCACGAATGTTTGCCGCAAACTGGCCCAGCTGATGTTTGTCGTTCCCACTAAGGACAATACGGGTCGGTAATGGTACTTGAGCAGTAATCCCAGTTGGGATGGTGACGTAGATCCAATGCGCGAACCCAAGCTAGTTGCAAACCCATCATAAGTATCACCTAAAACGTAAATTGCGAGTTGCCTAAACCCACCTTGAGCGCAATCCTCTCTCCCTGCCTTGCCGGGTCCGGCTCCAGAACAGCACGATACCCTACCCCAACTAAATTCAACTCGACGCTAAACCCTCTCGAGATCCCAGTGATAGCATTCGCAACTAACGCCCTCGTCAAACCCCATGTCGCTCTCTGAACTTTATTCTCTGGTTTTTGGACAGCTAGTTCGAGGGCATGGGTAGGCGTCGAAGCAGGAGCGGGGTTCGGCGTACAGAGCCCAGAAGTAGAAGTCCGGTATGGATCTGATTTCGAAAGAGTGTATGGAGATAGGGAGAGCGATATGAAAGGAGGAAGCGGGACGGAGGTTGTTCCTCGTGGACCGGAGATCGTTAGTGCATGTTCGGTGGCGAGGGCGACTTGGAGATCTGGTGGAATGGGAATCGGTGCTGCTCCAATGTGCGAGCCTCGTGCGAGAGTTGGCGGTCGGAGGCGGAGACGGGCGAGACGGAGCATAATTTGGCAGAGAGCAAGGAGTGGGTTATGTAATCAGGCTTCCGGTTGGTGATGTTTGGCTCGCTTGATGCTTTGGAACTTAAAAGGTTTGCTGTTTGAGAATTGAGTTTATTGAACGTTTGGGGTTCCACTCGCAGACTCTAAAAACCTGTTCCTTCTACGCTGATTCCGTTTTAGGCAGTTATTTTACCCATGGATCCAGACCTATGTACCAGAATGCAAAATACGCGCCCCTTTCCCTTTTAGAGATTCACTTCCAATATCTAGGGGTATCGCTTGTAGAAGGCACGGAGATCGCTATCTTCTACGCAAAGATCTGTAAATAAGCTCTCTCTGGTCCATCAATTCCTTGTTAGGCAGTTTTTCACTCGTGGCATGGGGCTGTTGTCTCTGACACGAAGGTGTAAATCTCTTTCCTTTTTTAAACAAGCTCGTGCTGAGACTTATAAATCCAATGTGCTCACGAGTTCCGTATACCTAGCTACCATATCACCATACACTCCATGGCTCCTCAGACTCGCTCCCAAATCAAGTCAGGTCGCCTTGTCTCTTCTGCCTCCAGCAAATTACTTCTGAGCTCAATCAAATCTGAGTCTCGTGCCACTAGCGGACGCCTCTCTACTACTCCCAAGGCTGCCTTGCTCTCTTCTAAACGTCGAATCAACGCTGTCAAAAAGCAGTCGCATGCTCATTTGGAGATAAATGACTTCTCAGTTGTCTTAGGTAACGGTGCTGGAGTAGGCGAGGACTGTTGCGACCTCGAAGGATACACATACCACGAACCTGCAGAAAATCACGCCGGGCAAGCATATTTGACCGCAATTGTTGGTTGATGTTTCTAACTCGCTCGCATGGTTTAGTTGCTGGGTCGTGGCCTCTCTCGGAGCGAGGTTTTGTGTCCATCTCGCTTTCGTCGGAACTAAGCTACCTTTCGAAGATGCGGTGTTGACATGCACTGTTTATCTCGAGGGTATTGCCACGGCAGGGGGAATCATCACCTCACAGGACATACAGAAACAAATTAACCAGGAAGCTAAAGGGAAGTTGGGGACGACTGGAGAGCTCGAGGTTGATGGAATGGCGTTACCCGATGGCACTTTCCGACCATTTTGTTTCCTTCGAAGCAAAACCTTTGAGATAGGTAGGCATATATTGTATCATGACACTCAGTCAGGGCTCACTTACTATGACATCTTTTTAGACAATGGTGTCATCCCTGTAAACCACGAGCAGTTTGGTACAATCTGTGTGGCTGTTGGCAGGTGCAAGCAACTCTCAGAAGGAGAAACGGTGGTGGTCAATGAGAAGGACAGTTGGAAGGACGATATGTGGAGGGATAATCTAGAGCTTCTTTCTGCTCAAGTCTGTGAGACATATAAGAAGGGACAACAACTTTCAGCCAGCTTGGGCGAACCGCAGAAAGACCCCGATTCAGACCGTCGGGTGAAGGGGACAAAGCTCCAAGCTATTGGTAGTTGGTCGTGTCTTATATTTCGATATCAAGAAAGAGGTACGCACTAATTATTTGGTATGGTTTTCAACTGCTGATTTTGTTGCGCAATCAGGTTGGCTTCAGGCTAAAGGGAAAATCCCCCCTCAGTGATTGGTGTCTACGCAAAAACCTCTATTCACCCCCGAGGTACAAACGCACAATACAGGTGCCTATATATATACTAGCGCCAATTAGTCAATAGTCGCAAAGTTAGGCTCAACTTCCGTCAGAACGTTAGTTGAGTTGTACAGTATGCATATACACAGATCTGAGACTTTTGCGCAAGAGTGTGATTAGTGTTGGAGATGGGCAAGACGGATAATTGGCTTGGTTTGGATAAGAGTAAGAGGCGCTGAATAGTGTACTAGTACATCTTGCTAGATTCTCAACCTCCTTTCTCCTGGGCAGTTAAGCTAGCCCTCAGAGAACCGTAACGGTGTGACATGTTTCTAGCTCGCTCGATTCGATTTTATGATGAAATAATAAAAGAGCGAAGTCAATATTAAAATTCGATGAAACGAAAGAGCCAAAATGTTATGAAACACATTACGGCTACAAGACCAAATTGACGTGGCTCACATCTTGTGGCCCAGCATCCGCAGGGAGATACACTACCAGCGGCAGGTGGATATTTTCCTGCCTCGTCAATAGAAGTAACGTCATCTTTAGAGATTTTAGCTGCAAAAATCCCACCGTTATAACACAAGCATTACCGCAAGTTTCATAGAACACCGTAAACTAGAAATGTTCAAGTGGTTTTTGGACGGCGAATTCGAGGGCATGGGTAGGCGTCGAATCAGGAGCGGGGTTTGGTGTACAGAGCCCAGAAGTAGAAGTCCGGTATGGATCTGATTTCGAAAGAGTGTATGGAGATAGGGAGAGTGATATGAAAGGAGGAAGCGGGACGGAGGTTGTTCCTCGTGGACCGGAGATCGTTAGTACATGTTCGGCGGCGAGGGCGACTTGGAGATCTGGTGGAATGGGGATCGGCGCTGCTCCAATGTGCGAACTTCGTGCGAAAGTTGATGGTCGGAGGTTGAGACGGGCGAGACGGAGCATAATTTGGCGGAGAGCAAGGAGGGTGGGTTATGTAATCAGGCTTCGGGCTGGTGATGTTTGGCTCGCTTGATACTTGGGAACTTTAAATGATCAAAGCGTGAGGCATGGACCAGGGCTAGGTTTGCCACCTTGAGAGCTGAGTTTACTGAGAATGCTTCGGGGCATCGCTTGGAGAATTCGCCGAAATTGCTATCTTCGACGCATACAACTGTAAGCAAACTTTTCTTGGGAAGGAAGATAAGTTTTGAGTGCATTCAACGGTGGAGCATATACAGTTGTTGTGTTACACGCGGTTTGATATCTGGGGATACCACGGGTTAGATTTAGAGTGTAATTCCTACGTGAAATAGAAGAAAAGTGGTTTATTAGAGTTATGGTCCAGTTCGGAGAATAAATGGTGGGTTTGCTTGCAAAACGCAACTGCTCGTGTATGCTTGATCAACAAAGGGGGCTTGACTTTTTCAGTGGGATTCCCACCTTCGAAATCATTGTCTTAGTCCGAAACAAGTAAATGCCTCTTCGGCGTATGGTTGTTTCTTACGAAAGCCCTCCCTTCACAGACTCCCTGGGCGACAGCAACGTGGAACGCATGCACATGTGTGGCTTGTGATGAGTATTGAACCATATTCCTAGCGTATTTGGTCCGACGGTAGACTCATACGATACCCGGCGTAATCAGAGCTTTGTTTACCCGTCGCCTTCTATATAGTGTCATTCCTGGCCAAGACCTACTCACCCCTCTGGCCCTTGTCTATTTTTTTCATTACTCGATTTCGATGCGAGTTATGAGAAAACGATCTGCTCCAGCCGAAAATGCTGCTAAAATCGAATCAAAAGCAATTCTTGAACTAAATGATGTAGTCGTGGCTCTGGGAAACGGCGCCACTCATGATCACAAGCACCACGCGCTAATGGCTCACGAGCTGTACGAGACGCCGGATGAAGGTGTCGCCGGGTGAGTGTTACTTCTCGATACGGCTGTTTTGATATATGAGTCAATTAGTTAAAATTTTCCTCTCGGATTGTAGATGCAAGGTTTTTGTGGCTACGGACAGCTCCTTTTGTATACACGTCGCATATGAGGGCAGATCGTTACCTTTTCCTGAAGCTGCACTTTGCTTTGAGGTTTTTCTAGAAGGCCAAGAAGAAACTTGGGACTGCATTAAACCCAAAGAGATTTTAGCCCGAATCTCACAGTTGAAGAGACGGCGGAAGCTCACGGAGGGGGAACGAGAGATTGACGGACGCCCACTGGGTGATAACCGTATTCAGCGATTTTGCTTCTCCCGGCGACCGACAGAGGAGACAGGTGGGTTTGTTATTTTATGAGATCTCTTGCTCCACTAATGACACAACTTATATTCTTGGTCAGATAATGAAGTACCTCCCGACAACATCCATCATTTTGGAAGAATTAGCGTTGGCGTCTTTTGGACTATCGAACACCCTCAAATCAAAAAGGAAGACAGGGAGCATGAGAGGCATAAATCTCCCGAGCTATCGCGGCTTCCCAAGCCTATTAACGAAAAACTCAAACCTATGAATCATCGCTGCATAGCTGCTTTGAGGGAAGCAGAACCCGATCCAGATGCCGACCAACGCAAGGCTAGAGGGATGGGAACAGTTTATTCTGTAGGGGCGGAGGAAAAGTTGTGGTTCCACTTCGATTATAGAGAAGAAGGTATGCATTAGTTTCTATTTGATGACAAAGAAGCTGGACTTTTAATACATCCCATTGCCTGTCGTCATAGAGCTCAAAACGACAATAAAACAAACCCAGAAAACCGCCGGGCTCGAATCTGATCCACCAAAAAAGCGTGTCAAAATAGAGGAGGACATAACGTCACCACTTGAAAAAGGACGATTGTTGAAGAAGGGCAAATTTTCATGCAAACAATAGCTAGTTAGTTTCGATATCTAGCACTATCAAGGGTTTCGTATATGCCGACCTTTCATACACATGCCGATCAAGTCTTTTTACTGTTGGTTCCTGCTGTTCCCAATTCAGTAACTCCGTGGCCAAATCAGGGATAGAATGAAGCGAGGCGTAAGAAATGTTTGAATCCACAGCATACATGTCGTCATTTTGGAGCGCCAGTGCTTCACAAAGTCTCTAAACACATTTCACAATGCTCGTAGCAATCCCATTGAGTTTTCTTTTGAGTTTCTAAGAAAAGTCCCTTATACTACGAACGAGGTATTCATATGCATTACGGATAGGAAAGGGTCCTTTCCAAAGACTGCCATACTCTTTGCTCCAATGCTATGACAAAGAAAAGCCTTTCAGCCATTCATGTTGGGTGGTAGATTGACACTGGAAGGTATTTGAGCGAGCCTCTTGTTCAACTTAAGATACTTTTATAATAGTGAGGTAAAATCATAGAAAGAGTAGTGTCAAGATTACAGCACAAGAGAACGGAGCAGCCAAAGCACGATAAAGAACAGCGCAGCTAGAAGACCGCATTGGCGAGCCCGACATCTTGTGGCCCTGCATTGGCAAGGTGATGCACTATCGGCAGCCGGCGGGTATTTCCCTGCCTCGTCAATCGAAATAATATCGCCTTCGGAAAGTTCAGCTGTGAAAAAGTGATTTTTATCGCACGAGCAATTCCAAAAGCGTCATAGAGAACGTACGCAAGGTGAAAACGTTCAGATACTCCTGGATACGTTCCTTTCGCGAGGTAGTGCTGTATGAGGAAATTATTGGTTTCAGTAGTAAGTCTACTCTCAGTGCGCGACTTACGTGACTATGACTACGCCTTTTGCCCGGATCCACTGCATGATGACCTGCGCGGAGGTCACCTTAGAACCAAGCCGTGAGGCTATATCTACTAATACGGCATCAAGTTTGCCGCCGGGTAACTTCGTGATTGGTCTGTTAAGTCAAGTCTGTCAAGCGGAGGAACAAGTAGAAGAATACATTCAATGCTTACGTTAAGCCGCTATAACTCTCAATAAGAATGTTATGCTTCTTCGCAAAAGCCAAAAGCTCGACGTTCTCCAGGTAGTTGTATGGGTGGAAGCGAATCTAAGATACATAGGTCTTATCAGGGCGTAAAAAATTGTAAAAGGATCAGTGAGCGTACCTGGTTGACCGAAGGAACCACCTTGCCGTGCTTGATCACTAGTTTGAGCTGGTCGACGCTGAAGTTAGATACACCGATTGATCTGATACAATTCATATTTAAACACCACACTGAGTCGCATACCTCTTTAGAAACACTTACTTGGCTTTCCCATGCGCATGCGCCGACTCTAGCTCGGACCATGTCCTAATAATGTCGGTTGTGACTCGCGGGTTGTGGATCAGATATAGATCGACGGAAGGCAAGCCAAGCTTTGAGGTTCTAAGTTTAGTACTCTGCTGACCGACGTAGTATCACAATAGCTCACCTTCTTCAAGCTAATATCCAGAGCATCCTCGGCATTCCCGTTCCCGCCGTACTTGGTTGTAATCCATACGTCTTCGCGGCTGAGTTTTCCAAGTGTTTGCTTCTCAAGGTCAATCTTTTCATCTCCGTAGGACATATTTGTATTACCAAACGCTTTGCGAAGAGCGTCACCAACAGATTCTTCGTTCTGGTAAGCTTGCGCGGTGTCAATGTGATTGAATCCACCTTCGAGAGCCTGAACAACTGACGCAGTTGCATCTTTGTTGTAGAGCGCAGATCCCGTGCCAAACCCAATAATAGGGATTTCACGCTTATCATTGAGAGGAGTGGTTGGGATAGTGGAGGACATAGCTGAGGTACCAGCTGCGGACGAGGTCAAGAACAAGTACCAGTGCACCATGTGGAGGTTTATAAGCACATTGTATCGAACGAGGGTCTGATTGCGTCAGCGAGGTGCCAATCGAGGGAGGCAAGCGCGTCCGATAAGCGTTAATCAAACACAGCCACGCGTGCATATATTCACCAAATTCGCTTATTTCTGTGAACAGATGCGACGAAGAACAAAAGATGATAACCTTGTCGCAATCTAGTTTCGAATTCATAGATTTCACGAAAACCTGATTGTTGTGTAAATGACAAGATCGCTTCCACAGAACGCTAGACGTCTGGCATCAGATATCATTAAACTCATGCTGCCCTATTCCACACAACATAATTCGGCAGTTCCATGAAGGACCAAATCTTCTTATTTCAGATGAGGCAAACGTCTCGTGCTGTCCACTAAACACCAAGAGTGTTCAATCGTTTTAGTGTATGATGAGACCACGCAAACACAAATAATCCATGGATATGATGTGAGAGGCTAGTTGCGTAGCAAGAGACGCAAAAGTGCTCGCTAGCCCTCCAGTTGAATCTTGACTGCGATCTGGCTTTTACCTTCATGCGTCGCGTGATCTGAAATTGCAAATAACGCGGTCCCTGAATATCCCATCAAACCTCGGTTTTACTCGCGGCGCTCATCTCGCCCACCACAATCCGAGCAACAATGGCGCCGAGAACGAGATCAAGGTAAGCGAAGGTTGACGCTGCTTTGATATGATCTGACGCTATCATGGAACAGTGCTCGCATAGGAAATGCAACTTCAGCTGTCCGAGGAGAGTCTAGGCAGTCATCGCGTAGGTCAAAGTACGCCGTCGTTTGCTCAAAATGCTAACGCGATACACGTGGTAAAGCGGATCCCGTAGCCTCCGAGCGTGGTATGTTCAGCAGAATGATGTTTGATTGCCGTATTGAACGATCTGAGGATAGTAGGGACGCCGTCCGATGACGACTTTGAACCACAAGTCACAAAACTTGTAACCCGCAAGCGTGCACGCGCAAAGCCTAAAAACTCAGATACTCCGTCTGACCTACCAGTAAGACGAACGCGAGGCAATAGAGGGAAGCTAAAGGGATTGATGAACATGCCGATCGAGGTGTTCACCGAGGTCAGTACGATGTTTGTCGAATTGCCTGGCTTTGACTGTGAACATCATCGAACATACAGATATCGAGGTATCTGTACCCATTGGACCTGCTGCTACTGGCGCGCGCGAACAAGTTCTTTCGGCAGCTGTTGATGAGCCGGTCGGCGATTCAGACATGGCAACATGCTTTGAGCAATGTGCGTTGGCTGCCGCGTTGCCCAAAAGAGCTGTGTGAACCTCAATACGTGGCGTTGATATATAGCAAGTACTGCTCGGTACGTTTGCTTCTATTCCTCCACCGACGGCCCGGAATTAATTAGTGTTTTATGAAGATATGCGGCAACCAGGCACCGCGTTCGATGGATCCTGTGCTGCTAGTTCGACTATGTACCTCGTGCCGTGATACACGGTATGATGCAACTTCTTGAAATTCTTGTTGGTAATTTTATCACATCAACCGTCTATACTAGGCTAGTCCCGATTAATATGCGAGGATGGAGGCTGCTACATTACTCATCCAGTTCGTATTTGATAGGTAGGCTTGTCTGGGTTGCCTTATTCTCTTAAAATTCTGTAGCAATTGTCCCTGCTGCCAAAAGCGGCAACCATGGTTGGTGGTGTTTGAGTGACGATTCGGCTACGGTCCTCGCCAAGCTAGACGAGCTCGATCGTGCAGGCGACTTGGCGGCTGCTTCCCGCTGGAAGGAGGAGAGGATGGAGGAAGTAGCAGAACGAAATGAAGTTGGTGACTACAAATCTATGTTTCACGTCGCTGATGCTTGATGTCCTCTCAGAATGCGCAAACTCTTGCCGAATTTCTCAGACGAATGGAAATCGACGAAAGGAATAACTTGACCATTCGAAAAGGGAGTCGGGAGAGAGAGTGAGTTCAAGTTCTGGTTTATGTATTTGCTTCTCATAAGTCGCAGGATTCATACACGACTACTTAAGCTCGGATGGATAGAGGGCGACTTCGAGATGCGCGAAAAGCAGGACACTAAGAAGTGGAGTTCTTTGGTTTGCATCGCCAAGCCACTCACCGAACGTAGTAAGCTGATACACTTATGACTTCCCGTCTCTCCACTAAATTACAGTTTAGATTGGGCAACCATTCTTCCACAGCTCATCCCGTTGCTCGAGCGCACCCGGAAGATACGACTGAAAGACGAAATACGGATTCGTAATAGTCAACGACACTCTTGGCTCGGCGATTGGATCCGTTTAGTCTGCCAGGAATTACCGCCATATGTCTGCGTGGTTGATCCCTCTCGCGCTGTCGGGGAAGACACAACGAATGCTAACGGAGCCGATTCTGATCCGGCACAGTGTCAACCGCAGGCGGGACTTCACATAAACGAGTCTACCACAATTGTAGCGTTGCCTTTCTTCCTCATTTTCACACCTCTAACTTGTTTATGTAGGACACCAAATCTAGCAACAGGGCCTTGAGGTCGCCTACCCCATCTATCAGTTTGGCCCTTTCATGGACTCCGTTTCAGCTTCTGTTGGAAACAGACAGACCAAACGAGCAATTCAAAGCCGCTCTGGAAGAATCGCGCCCGACTTTCATGGCGTTGCTGATTGAATGGAGGACTAAAGTTGAACAGGCTCTCGCAAATCGTCTACCTCCTATGTCTTCTTCCCCCGAAGATGCTACAATGGCTTGTATATCGGAGGAGTCGACAAGCATGGCTCTCGGCACGATTCCTCAGCTCGATATCCTAGTGGATTCTCATCCGATCTGTAATCTTCCACCAGACACTCAGCGACTTTTGAGGGCAGATGCTGTCTTTGTTTGTCACTCTTCTACCAAGTATTATCCCGATGATTTGCAGTTCAGTTACGACAACGAAGCGCTTTCATGGAGCTACGATGAGGATGCGTCGATCATTGCTAGAACACTTCTCGCTGTCTTAGGTTGTCCTGACGCAACGTATTTGGAGATGCAAGCGGTCGGTCCGATCTTTGCGTGCGGCAGGTGCTGTACTCGTAACTGTGTAACCTGGAGCAATTTAGTAAGTTGCCCCAATCTAACAATCTGTTCAGTGCGGTCATGCTAATGGTTAAAAAATAATCCTAGATTTACCACTACCGTGACGAAAAGTTCAGATACGATGCAAATCAGAAGCACCCGTTGGTGAAGAATGGCACGGTTACATATGCCTTCACACACGATATCCAGTTAACTCATAGCGACAAACCTTTATTGAGGATAGCCAATGAAGAAGACCATAAATCACCTTATAGCTTCATCATGCCTTGGAAGTCTCCTTTTTGCCTGATCTGTTCGTCTCTAAGCCAATCGAGCTCCTATACCGAGGCCGCAATAATGGAGCATATGCGAGGCGTGTAAGTTAGGCACGCTTAGCCGTCAGTGCACCAACTGAATAATATCGTAATTAGGCATCTTGTACAGAACCCGGAGAAAGACAAGCACTATAGCCATCGTTGAACGCGAATAAGCATTACTTCCATGCGGTTACTAACGCGCTACTTGCGGAACATTATCATACATTTATTCGACTGTATAGACATACATCGACACTGTTGGTCATTAATATTGCTTGCGGGACCGATGTTGAGAGCCACTCTATTGTCTTCTGTGGGGAACTGAATAGGGAGTATGGCGATGAAAAAAGCAAAAGATCTGCCGAAAAATCCCAATATGACTGAGGATCCCACGAACACTGAATATCGAAGTCGATCAGGTTTGAGCGGCAATCCGTCAGCACATCAGCCAAGATAGAAAGGGCGACAAGACACTGATCAAGCTGGTATTTAACTGCCTCAAAACAACATCCCCAATCAATCATAACATAAATTGGGTTTGATATTGCCCAGACGATAGTGGGGCCGAAAAGACTTCATATGATCAACCCATGCATTTACATGTCGGGCTCATGACTGCCGCTGCTACTACCTGTACATTATTCCTCCAAACCCACTATAGCATTAGCGAGGGCAAAGCAGCCGTACTAAGGTCAGTAGGCGACGTTTATCTATGCCAAGGTCCAAGCGAAGCGACTTTTAGCCATATCGGGTCACGATCTCCAGAGTATAGCTCATGTTAAGAAGGACAGGTTTGACAAAATAGGCATTCTACTATTAGTGCATTGTCGAAACCCAGTCCGATTTCAATATCTGGCAGGCTAGGGAGGATGACCGAGGTGGATCTAACCTAAAGATTAGGTAATATGAAACATGATTTGGCTCGATTTGGGGTTATTATGGAATCGATGTTGGGCTTTCAGCGACCTGGTGGCCTTGTTGCTGACAACCACAAGAGCTCAAACTCTCGACTCTATCTCCCCCGTTAACTAGCTTAATTTCTATTACCGCCTCAATATGCGCACTCGGCAATCGGAAAACCCTCCTCGAACCAAGTCGAGTGTCTCAACAACTTCCAAGGCGGCCTTGACTGGTGGCGCCAAATCTCGCTCCCAGCCTTTACACAAGCGCACTTCGCCCAACGCCAAAGCTCCTGCTTCTGCTAGGAGTCGCACTGCTACTAAAACCAAGCCTTCCGCTCAGAACACTCTTTTTGTCGCCCCTGGAGAGCGACCACGTGCTGTCTTGAAAAAAAATGGGTTTTGTGTTGTTTTAGCCAACCGTGCCCCGCAGGATATGGGATGTTCTCCCCTAGAGGGACACAAGTATGTTGAGGCTGCTAGAAATCAAGCCGGGTAAGTATGACTACTTTCATCAACCCAAGGATGCAAGATTACTAACACTCATCAGTTGCTGGGCGGTTGCCTCTCCTGCGTGGCCGTACTGCCTTCATGTATCCTTCAATGGCAAGAAGTTGCCTCATGTGGGTGCAGGATTTTCAGCATACGTACTTATTGAAGGAATTCATGCTGCTGAGGGTCACATGCCTTACCAAGAACTTGAGAAACAGAAAGCAGAGGAGGCGAAAGGAGAGAACTCAACTACTGGGGAGCTAGAGTTTGATGCATCTCTGACGCCAGTGGAGGGCGAAGTTCGACCTTTTTCCTTTGCTGTACGCCCAACCATGGAAACAGGCGAGTAGTTACTCGTGTAATTAGGCTTAGTTGTATTCATGGCTGCTTTTCAGATGAGAATCCGCCGCCAAACTACTGCGAATTTGGAACCATTCAAGTAATGGTACGCTGGGCCAGGGACCTCCGCCCAGGAGAGAAAGCGGATCCAAGTAAGGATGACGTCTGGAGGCACGACTTCAATCATATTACAGATCGTGTCAGCAATAAATATGTCAAGGCCCGTTACGAGCTTATGGCTGGATTGGATCAGCCGGAGAAAGACAGTTCAACAATCCGTCAGTTGAAAAAGCTCCCCGTCAAACAAGTTGGAAATGCTATATGGTTCACTTTCAAATATCAGGAAAGGGGTATGTATTTGTATTATGTCTTTCTACACTAGGGATCTTACCTTCTTTTTGGTAGCCTGGCTTCAGGCCGAGGGGAAAATTCCTCGTGACTGATATTTACCTGTTTTTGCCATCGTGTTTGTCTAGTGTTTGTCTTTATGTGAGACATGACCAAACAATCTCAAACACCTTAAATCTTATCACCGCGAATGTGTCCCAGTTCGTTTTCGGACTCCCCTAACCTGCTGCTTTAGCTCCGATTTAGTCTACTTGCTGGTGAACTTTACTTTGACGACTATAATCAGTGTTGTATCATGTGTAGTTTCCCGGGTGTTTTTATTGTGATTGTGGTCAGCTGAGGCCCGAAAGGCAGAAGGTTACATCAACTCCGGTCGGCTTGAGTATCCAGCCATCCATCATCAAGATGATACATATCTTCTGGTTACTTCTTGCGTAGGGAGATAGAGACTGCAAAAACCAACATTCGCCTGTTAAGACGCATCGATACGCAGTCTATAGAGACATCAACCTAGAGTTCTCGGATTGTCTTGGTTGTGCCGAACTCATCAAGGATAGCATCCTATCAATCCCTCAACTAGAGGCATCCTAAACTTATTTGCGGTCGACCCATGAGCCAACAGGAGTAAGAGTACATAAGGTGAAAGTGAAAGGAAACAATTATGTAATCGATGTTGGGCTTTCAGTCACCCTCCTGTTCCTGGCGGCTAAGTCGCTGAGAACCATAATAGCGCAACCTCCCAGCTCTGACTCTCCTACCCCCTAGCTTACTCTAAGCCACTGATTCAATATGCGCGTTCGGCAATCGGAAAATTCTTCCCGGACTAGATCAAGCACCTTGACAACATCCAAGACGGCTTTGACTGGTGACGCCGAATCTCGCTCCCAGCCTCCGCGCAAGCGCTCTTCACCCAAAGCCAAAGCTCCATCTTCGGCTAAACCTCAATCTGCTGCTAAGACTCAATCTTCTACGAAATCTCAGTCTTCCAGCAAAACTCAGCCTTCCGCTCAAGCGTCTCTCTTCGTTGTTCCCGAAGAGCGACCACTTGCTTGCTTGAAGAAAAATAACTTTGCGGTCGTCTTGGCTAGCCGTGCCCCAGGGGATGAGGGCTGCTGTCCCTTTGAAGGGCACCAATATGTCGAGACTGCTAGAAATCAAGCTGGGTAAGTGGGCTTATGCGATTAGACAAACGCATAAACCTGATAATCCATATCAGTTGCTGGGTAGTAGCCTCTCCTGGGTGGCCCTATTGTATCCACGTCTCTTTTAATGGGAGGAAGCTGCCTCATGCTGGTACAGGTTTCTCGGCCTACGTATTTGTTGACGGAATCAACGTTGCCGAGGGTAACATGCCTTATGATAAACTCAAGAAACAGAAAGAAGAGGAGAGACAGGGAAAGGACCCAACTACTGGAGAACTGGAGTTTGATGCGGCACTAACCTCGGTGGAGAATGAGATTCGGCCTTTCTGCTTCTCTGTGAGGCCAACCATTCCAACAGGTGAAAGATCTTGGAACAGTCAATTTGATTATTTACTTAACTATTTTTCAGACAAAAACTCTCCAGATCCGCAGAATTATAGCGATTTTGGAACCATTCGCGTTCTGGTACGTTGGGCCAGGGACCTCCTTCCAGGGGAAGAAGCAGATCCAAGCATGAATGACACCTGGAGGAGCGATCTCCGCCTTATTACGGACCCTGTCGGCGAGGAACTCGTAAAGGCCCGTTACGAGCTTCTGGGTGGATTGGGTCCACCGGAGCACGACGATTCAGCAACCCGCCAATGGAAGAAACTCCCGGTCAAGCAAGTGGGAAATTCAATGTTATTCACCTTTCGATATCAGGAAAGAGGTACGTTTTCTACATTATGTCTCTTACACCACATATCTTACTTTATTGTTTTGGTAGCCTGGCTTCAGGCACAGGGGAAGATTCCCCGCGATTGAAACCTAGCTCGCCACCAGTCTTATATTGCTTGAAAACGTGTATAAGACATCTCAACGAAATTGTACATTTGCTTTTGGAGAACGCGTCCCGTGCATCAGGTCATAAAGCCTATATCTTCAACTTCTGCCAAGCTCTGGAAAGGCTGCCCGATATCCGATGAGAAGTGTATTGGACTGTTTCTTTGCTGATATATTCAATAGCGCTCAATAGCCTTCTGCTTGAATGCCGCAACCACCAGATGTAGATTTGATTTTGTCCAAGCGCGTCGCGTGATCTGCAATTGCAAACGACGCGGTCCCTGAACATCCATCAAACTTCATCTTGACTCGTGGCGCACGTCTCACCCACCACAACCTGGGGAAATCAGCACGATGGCGCCAAATACAAGGTCAAGGTACACGGATAATCTTGCTAGCGTTAACTGCGTCTGATCATCCTTGGGGACAGAGCTCGGGCAGAAACCCCAGCTTCAGTTGTTCAAGGAGAATCAAGAGAGGCATCAGGTACGCCATAGTTTACAGTTATTTGACTAAAATGCTAACGCTTCGAGGTGCAGCCATTCCTGCAGATTCTCAACATGGTAAGTCTGATGCATTCATACTCGATGCCATTATTATTTATACTAAAAATAACAGGTACAGTATCCGACAGCGACTCCGAGCTAGATGTTGCGAAACCCAAAAATCGTAAGCGCGGACGCAAGGAGCGTCATAGCCCGGAAAATCCTGTGGAGCCACCGGTGAAGCGGGTACGAGGAAAGAAAGGGAAGCTGAGGGGGCTGATGAACATGCCGATCGATGTGTTTACCGAGGTGAGTACCTGTTACTCAACCATCACCCACTCTAAACGGTGTACTGTCGGGTGTATAGATATCAAAGCACCTATACCCCCTCGATTTGATTCTGCTGGCAAGATCGAACAAGTTTTTTCGACAGCTATTGATGAATCGGTCGGCGGTTCAGACTTGGCGATATGCTCTGGGTAATGTGTCTGGGTTGCCACCTTGTCCAAAGGAACTATGCGAGCCGCAGTACGCGGCGCTGGTATTTAGCAAGTATTGTTCGGTATGTTGTTTATATGTATCCACCGCGAGCTTATGATTAACAAGTGTATTTATCTAGCTGTGTGGCAATCAGGCACTACGCGCAATGGATCCTGTGCTGCAGGTTCGACTCTGTCCCTCGTGCCGCGATTCACGGTATGAAAATATTTTCACAGCGAATGTTTCTGATTTACTGACCGTAGTCTTGTACCTCAGGCTATCCCATGTAGGATATCACGAACAGTACTTAGTACCTAATTCTTCTGGTTTGTTATTGCTACTCGGATAAGTTTCTGTTTGCCGACCAGATCACATACACTTGCAGATATTGTTCCCAGCAAAAATGGTAGACGTGCCTGGTGGTGCTTGAGTGACGAATCGGACAGAGTTATTGACAAACTGAATGAACTCAATCATGTGGGTGATAAAGCAGCAACCCACCGTTGGAGAGAGGAGAAGATACGGGATGTAGCGGAAAGAATTAACGTAAGCGGACATGGTGTAATGTTTCATACTGTTCGTGCCTGATAGTTTTATAGAATGCGCGACCACTCGCTGAGTTTATCACGCAAATGGAGAAGGAGCAGAAAGAAAGCCTAGTGAATCGAAAAGGGGGACGAGAGCAAGAGTGAGTTCCAAGTCTGATTCATGAATTTCAGCTCTCAATTACAATAGGATTCATACACGCTTGCTGGAGCTTGGCTGGATAGCGGGAGATTTCGTAATGCGCGAAAGGCAGGACGTCAAGAAATGGACTTCTTTGGTCTACGTCGCCAAGCCACTCACCGAACGCAGTGAGTTCATATTTATCCCCTAGCATATCTCACTTCTGAGTTGGGCCTAGACTGGGAATCGATTCTTCCTCAGCTCACTTCACTCCTCGAGCATAACCGGGAGCTACGCTTGGGAGCGGAGGCGACAATGCGTCGACATAACCGATACTCACAACTCGTCGACTGGATACGTTCGATGCTCCGAGAATTGCCACCGTATGCTTTCTTGGACAATCGGCCTCCCCTCACGAGCGAAGAATCGATGAATGCTAAAGAAATCGACCCTGATTTCAAAGACCCTCAAAAGCATATGGAACCTTCGGCGAATGGGTCTACTATAACCGTAATACCATCTCCCTATCCTGCCTTTGCGTTGCTAACTCTTCGTTCATGAACTTAAAAGTCTAGCGATAGGACCTTGAAGTCACCGACTCCGTCTAGCAACTTGGTTCTTTCATGGACTCCACTTCGGCTCCTGTGGGATACAGACATGCTGAATGAGCAGTTTAGAACCGCTATGGAAGAGTCACGCTCGGTTTTCACGGCATTATTGATCGAATGGAGGGCGAAACTCGAACGCGCGCTTGCCAACCGCCTGGAGGCTAGTTTTCCTTTGCTCCAAGAAACCTCTGTCGCTTGTACCTCAGAGAAATTTGCCAGTGTAACTCCTGGCGCGGTTCCTGAACTCGATGTCCTAGTGGATTCTCGTCCGATCAATACCCTGCCATTGGACATCCAGCGGCTGTTCAGGGCCGACACAGTCTTCATTTGTTTCTCGTCGGTCAGGTACTACCCTGATGATTTGCAAGATAATTACACTGAGGAAGCAACTTCCTGGAGTTATGATGAAGAAACATCGAACATCGCTAAAGCGCTCCTTGTTTCTATGGGTCGCCCGAACGCAACGTACCTGGAGATGAAGGCAGCCGGATCGACCTTTGCGTGCGGAATATGCTGCGCTCGTAACCGTGTCACATGGCGTAACATTGTGAGTTGTTCTAAACATGGCAGTTTTCTCCGGCGAATACGCTAATGACTGTAAACCAAATCCAGCTAATCCACTATCGCGAGGAAAAGCGCCAGGCTAAAGTTTACCAGGCGCACCCTTTGGTAAAGAACGGCTCGATCAATTATGTCTCCACCCACGATATCCATTCAACCCAGAGAGATCAGCCCTTGGTGAGGATGGCGAATGAGGAAGACCAAAAATCAACTCATACCTCGCATTCGGGTTTATCCCGTTGCCTAATCTGCGGGTCTTTGGGCGCTTACGGCTACTACGCCGAAGCCGCCACACTGGAGCATGTGCGCAATGTGTAAGTTGAATTCATTTTATCTTGAACGCGCACACTGAACAATCCCGCGAATAGACATCTCATCCAAGACCCTGAGAAGGATAAACACTATCGCTAAATACTTACAACAAGTACCACCACGCGGCTGCCAAACTCATGATTTGTTGGAATATGGTAGCTGCGAAAACTATGTTTGTTGTCATATATCTAGAAAAATAACAGGTTCTTGTGCAAATCCGGGATGCCTGGGTCTACTCAGCTTGACCAAAGAGTCTAAACACGTCGAGATATACCCGTTCACTAAGTCATGTCCTTTACTGTAACAATCTTTTGATTAGCTATCGTATTGAAACCCCGGAGAAGGGTAATCACTATCGTTGAATAAATCCAGCAAGTGCTCCTGCGCGGTCGCTGAACGATCGGTTGAAACATGTTGGCTGTGGAACATCATTACGTGTTCGCTCGTATGTGCCTGAAGAAGTAAAAGCCCTGCTGCATATCCAAAACTGTGTAGTATGGCCCAGACTAACTCAACCTGGCCAAAATATTTGATCACGTTGATCTTTTCTCATGAAGTGACCTCAGATATACTCGTTTACAAGCTCACGCTCATTTATAGAAATCGCAGATGTTGTATTGGGCCAATTTGGCCCTGGCCCGAAGGGTTTATTCTATAGCTTTATGACGATCGCATTCCAGGTACAGGGGTCTAAAGGTGACAAAGGATTGTTTGCTACAACGTACAGGGTGCAAGAGAACGACGATGAACTCTTCACATAACACATCACCATTCTTATTGTCGTACTGTAGACTGAGAGTTTTCGGCAGGCTGTATGCGTATGCGAAAGCTTGCGTTCGGTTAGTCGGTTATGTTCTACGCGCCGATCGAGATCGACACTCAGATTCGCAAGGCTGTCAACCTAACACGCAACGGTCAGATTAATGCACTGGACATGATACGCTGGGCGATGCTCGAGACCTGCAAAGACTTTATCGGTAAGTTTGAAATAGAATGATATGCGCGCATCATACCGTAATCACGCCCGCCATAGAAATCTGCCATGATCATGTGTGATTCTTGGATTGGTTTGTGATCACGTTCCTATGAGTGCATTGTTACATTAATGTTACGGTTTGCCCGGGGCCTCCTATTGGCTCAACACAAATCATGACTGAAACCTCTCTTTCCTTCCAAAAATACCAACCTCCAGCTACCCCGGTTCCAGTGGGGCCAGTGCTGAACACCAGGATACTTCAACGATCAGAGTGTAAGAAACGCAATCAAATGCCCGATGATGAAAATAAGCTTTGATCATCAACGATTCCGGACGTGCTGTTTGATGAGCGTGTGATCTCATTCGCAAATCATTTCAGTAGATTAATCCAAAAATAGATATAGGCTGGCTACACGTGTTTCGCAGCAAGACGTGTCTAGAATACAGATTTTTGGCTTCAGTTAAACCCCAATAATCAGAAAGACGACAAAAATAGAAAAAAAGCAACCAGTGCTCGACTTGGACAGTCCAGATCTAATGACGAACCCCTAGTATCGGATTCGGCTCGCCCAACCATCCACCCACTTCCCATTTTCCAGGCTGATACTTGTCTCGTTGGCGTTGCTCGAGGTCGGTGATGCCTTTCATTATGATCCGCAGACGATCGAACCCGATCGGTTTGAGTATCCATCCATCCATACCAAGATCATGCATCTCCTCTCGCTGCTTCTCGCGCAGGGAAGCAGAGACAGCGAAAATCGGTATACGTCCGTTGAGGCGCATCGACACACGGTCTGTAGGGACACTACCAGCAGGAGTCTCGGCTTCGAGTTTTCGGATCGCCTTGGTTGCGCCGAACCCATCAAGGATAGGCATCCTGTTAACCCCCTTAATTAGCAGTATTCTGATTCTACCCGCGTTTGACATACTGAATATCCATAAGCAAGCAGTCCCACTCCCTATCATTCTCGACCTTCTGGACAGCTTCCTGCCCGTTGGTCGTGTGTTGAACCTCGTGGCCGTCGAGGACTAGACGTTTACACAATATCTTGCGGTTCGTGTCGTCATCCTACACAGGGACGTTTAAAAGCTGCTTGGATGTTTAATAAAATAACGTACCTCAACTACCAGAATTCTTAGGGGTGTACTGGTTATCTCTCCAGATTTCCTTCCACCTCGTTTCCCGACACCCACATTCACAGGTTGCTCCAACTGTTTCTGTACTCGGGTCGCGGCCTGTTCCAAGACAGGTGCCTGGCTCGGTGGTGCAGTTGGCGGTCGATCCGCATCAAATTCGTCCACCTTGACACCTCGCACTGGGAACCTCGAACTCTCAACCTCGAATACGCCCGGCGGCGGAGGATTAGGATGCCTCACGCGAGAAGGCTGGATAGCAGTAGCAGAGGTACCGCGCTGCAGAGCAGGGGGTGAAAGACGCGATGCGCCACGCGAAGACGATGTAGAGCCAATTTGACCCATCGGAGCCGAGATTGCGTCAACAATGTCCTCGATCCGGCTATTTGCGGACTGAACCGAGGCCGACGCTGCGGATGCGTACGCCGATCCCATACTGCTCTTCCTTGATCGAACAACCAGATTCCCCGACCCAGGAGAGGACAGCGATCGATCGGAAGACGAGCCATCGGGCAACGCAAACGGAATTAGGAATGAGAAGCGTGAGCCTTGCTGGGGTTTCGAATCTACCCGCAACTGACCGCCCAGTTGTTCTACGATACGGGCAACGACTGCCAGACCCAAGCCTATGGACGCCTCAAGGTACTGCCTATTATTATATGCACGGGGTAACTTACCTAGACCTTGCGATTCGCCTGAACGCGGGATTGACGATTCAACCTGCTCAAACTCGCGGAAGATGCTCTCGAGTTTGGCACTCGATATCCCACATCCCGTATCTGCGACAACGATCTCCACCGCCACCTCTTTCGAGTCGCGCAGACCAACAGGCTCCTTGAACCTTCTGCATTCAACGCTAATCTGACCGGTTTCAGTGTATTTGACTAGCCGACCATCAGTAAGCATAGTCAATCATCTAATCGAATAGCCTTACCTGCGTTGGCCGTCAAGTTCGACACCACAGTCCGAATCTTTTTCGAGTCTCCTATCACCATCTGTGGGCAATCGCTCGTGTCGACCACAAATTGAAGCTGTCTACGCATCGACTCGATTCGGTAAAGGGTCACAGCGTCCTCAACAGTGCCAGGCAGGTCAAACGGCTCGTTGAAGGATGTTTCGTTGCCGGTTTCGTGACGAGTGAGATCGAGAAGGTCGTTGATGGTAAATAACAAGCTCTGGATGCGCCAAAGCAGTTAGCACGATGTCAGTTAACAAATGAAAAAAATGTTTACCCTCGAAGCGGTATGGGACCTCGTCAGATTCTCCCGGGTCTCAGAATCCAAAGGTCCATTGAGCGCCATTTCCAGATAGCTGCACAAAACGTCAGCATAACCACATCAAGATTTGACAGCGCGACTTACTTGATGATGTGATTGAGCGGCGTTCGCACTACAGATCCGTCATCAAAATAAATCCCGCATATATTCCGAGATAGTCTCACCTTCATGGCTGGCATTCGAAAGCAACAAGTTGGTCAACTGGTTCGTCTTTAGCGCTATCTCCTTCTGTCTCCACACTTCGATGAACTACGAGTCCGAATGAGCCATCATCTCACATGCAGTCCAAATCCGTAGCTCACCTTTCCGTACACCAAGGCCAAAACACCAGCCGTCTCGAGCTGCTCATCCGTCCACGCCCGACACCGTCCGCTCACAGTTTCCTTCCAAGCCTGATCCCAACGCATACATGTTAGCATTTATTTAAATCCCAAACTCTCCCACTAGAGCCTACCTTGAACGACTTTCTGGGCTCCAATACCGCTGGCCCATCCCCACCAGTTTTGAATGGTTTCCCGGCCCAATGCACATCTCGTAGTTGACCCTTGCGCATCAACGCGATAAAGTCCTTGCCGCCGGACGAGAGCGGGACATACAATAGTCCGGCAATAACGTCGTGTCCAGCTGGGAGTTTGAGATCCGGGAAATCGTTCACGATGGCTTGAGATACTTGCATCAGGCTGAGAAATCACTTATTTAGCCCAGCTTGTGTGAGATGAAAATAAGCACGCACTTGAACTGCTTGAGTCGCAGGTACTCGGCCACGATCAACGTTTCTTGCCCATGCTCGTTTGGTCCCAAGATCTTGGCACCCTCGCCAATAACGAGTACACCGAAATCGGCGTCGAACAAGCTAATCAAATCTTCCGCATCGCTTACGATATATCCAGTCGGATGTTGTTCTGTCGGCACAGTCGAGATCTGCATACATATTGATTAGCTGAACAATTGATCTTGAAAATAAAGAAACATACGAGCTTTCTCGTATGCAACCGCTGAGCATAACTCAACCGCTCGATATTCCTCGAAATCGAATCACTCAAAAGCCGTAACATCTGTCGAACAGGGAAAGATACACGCATCCCGTGCGGGCCATACGAATGACACGCAATAAGACCCCAGAGCTGACCAAACGTGACAATCGACTACACCCAAACCACATCAGCCACAACCACACGCTGGATCAGAAACCAAGAGACGTACGATAGACATCGAAGCCCGCACACCCATATTCGCCAAGTCTACAGAAAATCACAGTCATGCCTCGACCAAATCAAATAACGCAAATACATACACTTGATATGAATCGGGCTCATTGCTCGTAAGCACGAATGGGTCATGTCCTGTTGGATTCAAAATCAGCCAGTACGTCATAGTCGGAGACGGGTGTGCCGAAGGGATGTAATCCACACGTGTATGTGTGGTGCGAGTGTCCCCTTTTCCACCATCCCACCATCCCCCTTTCCTGATTGTCAACTCACCAAAGGATTCTCCAGATCTGTCCGATCTCTCACAACAAGTCGAGCAGTCGTCTGACTTCGATCGTACAGCAATCGGACTTTGTCTAATGCTCGCGTCAATATTTTGCTCAGATTCGAGCTCAAAGCCTAAATGACTCACTAATAGTATAGAGCTCCCGCGCCTATGTTTCAAGTAAAATCATGAGCCTGCAAGACAACTAAGAAGAAACGAAGGGTCGAACCTGCGCCGGGATATCTGCAGCAGGGAAATGCAACCCCTTGAACAAATCATGCGTCTGACTCCAATCAACCAACTCTGCAACGACCTAACATCGCCATCAATCTCCTTCTCTGCTCCTCACAAGGGAAAAACTCACCTGTCCATTCCACTGCTCATCAAACTGATACACCAACACCCGATGAAACTGCGTCAGATCCTTGATCACGCCCACAACGACTTTCAAAAAGCTGTCCAGATCAGGCGCATTCCCGAGTTGATCGTTGACCTGGGCTAAAACGGCAAACACGTCCATCGTTCCAACTCCACCTCCGCTTCCTCCTCCACCGTTGAATCTCCGTCCGCCACCTCGTCGTGGGCCCGGAGCGTCGCGTGTGATACGGCGCATACGTTCGAGTGCGCGGAGAGGACGTGATCGCGAGGTTGTGCTCTCTACGACATCTTCGGCTGAAGGATACCACGACTCTTCACCGACTAATCCACGAAGTTCGGTTGGGGAGAGTTCGCCATCGCCCGAATTGCCGCCAGAGTTGTACTGCGTCGGCGTGATTTCCGAGCTCGGATTCGTGACTGTGCCTTGGGCACCCGTAACATTAGCGTTTCCGCTCATCACGGTCGCAGTCCCGCTCGACTGGCCCGTCCCTGCTCCACTTCCGCCGGGAGACGTGACCTCTCCATGATCAGGTCTGGGTGTAGGCGCAGGAACAGCCGTCGGAGTCGTATCATCCCCTTGCCTAATCTTGACCTCTTCCCCTTCTCCCTTTCCATCTCCATCTTTCCCCTCTTCGTCCATCGTCCCAACAATAACAGGCACGACAAGCTCAGCCTTGGCCACCCCCTCGCCGATCGTTTGACCCGTCGCACCATCCTCAGCTCTCGTACCCTCGATCGCATCGTGTCCGACTCCAGTCGGTTTGTCTTGTTTGTCTGCCGGGAGACCGTCCTGTTCGTCTTTGCCTGCAACAACCACAACGGGGGGACGAGTCAAGACAGGGATAAAGAGAGACAGGATCCAACAAATAACGAGCCACGGAAGCCAGAGCCAGAGCCGGGATTGGAAGCGGGAATGGGTTGTCCGCGTGATTATGTTGCTGGTTCCAGATCCAGATCCAGGCTCGGACTCGGGCCCCATCCCAGTCTGGGACTCGAGCCCCATCTCAGTCTGGGGCTCGAGCCCTATTCTAGTCTTGGACTGGGGTGCAGTCACAAGCTCAGACCCGAACCCGGACCCGGACTCGGACTCGGACCCAAGCCCAATACCAGACCCAGACACAGACTCCAAAACAGAACCAAGCAGAGACGCAGACTTACCACCATGATCCTCCTGCTTCGGCGTCTCCTCCTGCTGATGCTGCGTCACACTCGACTCGCCCGTCCCGCCCGTCCCACCTGTCCCCGCGCTATTCGTCCCTCCCGTCCCCGCACTATTTGTGCCGCTCCCTCGACTTGACAATCCAGGACTTTCAATGGGAAGAGCAGCGCTATACGGCGGATACAACGGATTAAACACATCTCGCTCGAGTTCGAATTCGAGTACTATGAGAGGGGATGTATCTGCGTCGTCGTCGTCGAATTGATTTGGGTCGGGGTATCCTTCTGTATCAAATCCAAGTTTAATAATAAGAATAAAGGAAAAGGGGGAGAAGAACGCACCAGCAGACGATCCCTCAGAACTCGGAAAATCCCTCGCCTTGACAGGCTGCTTCGGCCTATGCGCCGCACACCAACACGTCCACTCGCGCCTCGGCCCAGCCCTCTCACCGGACGGAGCAGGCCCAAACGCGCCCTGTGCGAAATACCCCCCGTCTCGTAGACCGCTTCCGGGTTCGCCCCACCCGGATAACAAAAACACCTGAGGCGAGTCATCGGCGGTGTCGCTCGGTTCGAGTTCGGGGTCGTGGAGGAATTGAACGTTGTCCCAGAGGATGTCTGCTTGGCTGTCTGGAAGCGTTTGTGTGAAACAGTCGAGGGAGAAGAGGAATTTGGGTGTGAGGCCTAGGAGTTCGCTTGCGTTCTGTCAAAACGAATAAGATCAACCTCGATCAATTTAATACTGATGTAAACTCACCTCGGACACCTGTCGAACGACCAAATTACCCGTTTCATAATCCTCTTCAAGCGCGATAAGAACTCCGAATCCTTGTACAGCGCCCGGGACCCGAATCGGCTCATCTTCACACCGAGCCAACCGACCTTCACGTCCGACGACAACGTGGTTTCCATGTTCGTCTTGAACATGCTGGAATCGAACCGTCACCAACGGCTCATCGCTCGTCGTCTCGGACAAAGACGTCGTGCCGGATCGAGTCGTCACCTGGCCAGATATCGGCGTCACAGCCGGGGGCTGAATCGAACTCCCGACCGACTGCTGCTGCACCGATCCCACACCCGAAGGCTGGACCGATCCCGCGCCCGACACCTGAGCCGACGCATCCGTCCCGGCATTACTCGTCCCCGTATTCGACGCGCTCGCTTTAGACCCGTGCACGCTATTCCTGATCACCGCCCCGTCGACGCTATCGTGCATCATGATCGCCATCCCTGCCGAATTAGATAATGGTTCTGTCGGAGTGGCTATGGGGGTTCCTTCGGGCAAATGAAGCAATCGTAGGAACCCATCGCGCCCTTCGGCGGGGTAGTGGCGAAAGGGCTCTGGTGCTGACGGGGCAGGTGACGTCACGTCTGGTGTAGGCGGCTGAGCTCGCGTCTCGAGTCCAGAGACTACTCGGCGGGCCGCCATCTCTGGGCTGTTGGTCGTCGATTGGCGTCGGGCAAGGGGTGAGGATACTTGAGACGGAGCGTTGAAGAACGTGGGGGACGATGCTTCCGGCTTGGTCGGCAGCGGCGCAGAAAAGATCGACTCGTCACGCAGGAACGGGAGTGACCCACGTACGATCGGCAGCAGAGTCCCCTGCGGTGTGTTTCCCCGACGTGCGCCCAAACCAGGTGGTGGCGGGCTCTGCGGTGGCGGGAGCTGCTGCTGCGTCGCCTGTCTTTCGGCCCTCGCTTGGGCATCCCGCCGTAAACTAGCGAGCAGGATATTGGGCTCGGCTTGGGGAGGACCATCCGAATCGGGCGCAGGTTGGATCCCAGATAACAGCGAGCGCACAGGGTATATATAGCTCGACGTCGACTGGCTGTTGTTGTTCGTCGGCGCAGGCGGCGTTGGTGGCGGGTCGGCCATCACGTATCGTCGTACAGATCAAGAAACCCAGTCCCTCCTAAATAAATTTGATCGAATTAATAAGCAAGATATTCTCGATCTTGGGAGATATGTGGTCGCTGTGGCCGTGAGCCCCGGTTCGGAACCGCACGTACACAACACAACCCCAGGGATCGGATTTTTGTACGGATCGCCAATTACAAAATCAGCCGCTCCACCCCATGCTCCACTCCACCGCCCCACACACAAAATGACGTTTAACCATGACTCATTTCTGTCACCCATGCCGACGCTCCCACCACTCCCTCATCTCCCCGCTCACCCAACACGTCTTCACACCCTCATCTTCCAACACTTCTAACCTCTTTCGGCCCTGCCTCATCAAATACTCGATCGTGTTCACGTCTCGAGCTCTCACGTCTCCTCGGGCCCTGAACTCGTGTTGCACCATGATGTAGAAATTAGGACGTGCGGATGGAGGTTTCGAGTGGACCATTCGAAGCGAGCTGCGGGTGGGGCGGGAGGGCGGTGAATGAGGTGGGGCGGGCAGGCGGTGAGTGGGGCGGGGCGATGAGGTAGAGTGGAGTTCAGTACAAAAAACGAGGGTGAGCCCGGTGGAACAACGTACCGTCTATACAGCGCCAACACCTCTTTTTGAAGCCCCGAGTGTTTCGTCATTGCGATTAGATGTGGTGGAGAGATTCAGCTCTGCGTCATCCTTCCCACCTCCCGGGCAGCGATTACGTAACAGGCCTCTCCACACCGGCTCGGCGTGAACTTTTGTCCCTCCGGGATCTTGTTTTCTGTCTTGTCCGGGATCTCGCTTTCTGTGCGCTACTCGCGGGCTTGTCCGTAATCCTTGACCCACGACCCACCGTCATCCGAGTCTGGACTTTTTTCATTTCGTCATTCCGTTTGTTTTCCGTGGCTATTCGTCGTCATATAACCGGCCCGAGGCTCTGTAATTTATTCCTAATCGGTAGCAAGAAAAAATTTCCGTCAAAGCGTAAACGCAAAAGGTGTCTCGTCCGTTAGAACTATCAAATTTTGCACCATTGCCTCTCATACAACTTCCCGATTCATACGCAAGTCAACTCTAACGTTATCTCTAGTTCTCCCAGCTCGTCGTAGTTGAAATCTCAAACACGAATTCTTCAAGGCCTTTTAGACTCACATACCAACACTTTTGTCCTACTGATACCCTCCCACACCTGAAGATAACCACTACCAAAGCGCAAAGAGAACAGTGTCGTCAGAATTCGGTCATTTCACGGTATTTTATAGAAGTAATTCTAATCGTGGATTTACCAGCCTGACAATGCTACTAGCCGGTTACGCACAATACTTCTACAAGCTTTCTTTCTTCTCAAATAGGCTTGGTAGGATGTTTCTGTCTCCCGCCTTGTAACAACACCACGACCGATGCATGATTACATAGACATAAACAACACTGTTCATCTACATATATGCCCTCATTGTAATCCGTGAACCGGATGATCCACGAGCTGAAGTAAAAAGCAACCACATAGAAATTTGGAACGCCGTAAATATAGTAATTTCAGCCCAGCATTCATCGGACGTCAAATCCTTTCGCTGCAAGGGTACCTACAAAACCCATAAAAATCAGCACTCCACCAAAGCAGTCGAATCCAATCCCAAGATCGTACCCCTATCTGCATAATGAAAGATAAAAGTATACACCCTGCCATCAATAGGATCACACGGCTTGTTCGCATGAGGCAGTTTCTCCTGATAATCCTTCGCACGCGGATCAAGTCGTGGCGCACCAAGAGCAGCAACAAGCCTGTGATGTGTACCCACAAACTGCCTCCCGATAGGAGCAGTCAGATCTTCGGCGTCGTTGTACAGATTCTTGAAGTGCGATGAGACCTCGGTGCTAGGCTTTCCCCAACAAACTTCTACGCGGATTTGACCGAGGTGGTCCAAGTTCCCCCAGTGTACAGCGTCAGCTAGTTCGTAAGACCTATCAGTTGCGTCACGATAAGCAACACGGGTTCACTGACTAACTATCAGACGAGGAGTGAAATAAAACGGACACGTCCATCCTTCTTCTTTCTGAGCCCCACAAACTTCTACGGCACCGTATATCGGCTCGTCTTCTTCACATTTCCCAATCGGTTTATTCAACATTTCCCTTGCCCTAGAGTTTGATCTAGCAGTCTCGGCTTTCTTCTGTTCTACTCTTTGACTTATTTCAACAGGGTCGACTCCTCCACCGGAAACCCTAAACCCATCAAAGTATATGCAAGCGCACAAGGTCCCGACTCCAGGATACGGCGGACAAGTCCCGTCATAGCCGACATGTACACTAAACCTTGTCGATTTCGCATGGATCCAGCATCTATATGCATATGAACACACAAACCTATTTAGTTACAAGAATAGGTCTGCACTTACTCTCGTACGCGAGGTCGATTTCTTATTGGTTTTCCATGGCGTATGGTATAGGCATCTAGAAATTCGTCTTCGGAGGTTGCAATTGAGACACAAATGTCGCTTTGATTCAAAGACGAGCAAGGGAATGGTTCTACTCTAGACCGAGGCATTATTTTGCGGATGCAGTAGAGGAGACGATACTTCAAGATAAAAGGCAATGCAAATATGATAATCCAAAAGCCGCACGGCAGTGGCATGTTTGACACAAGGATCAAGTCGAAATCGGCAGGCAGCCTGCATGCGCGCGTTACAGTTAATCGATAGACGCTGGACCAGGTTAGATCAAATCGGTAAACAGCTGCAGTAACATTTCGAGTGCGCAACCAAAACTTGAAGCTTCCGTGTTAGGAGACGAACTGGCTGGTAAACCCCACGAGCTATGAAGGTTGAAGCTGAATCGGTGACTTGAGCACCATGACTTGCTCATCATGAGATCAAATTTTATACTTATAGTGAAATAATTAGCTCATTTAGCTAGAAAATCAACTTGTAAATATACGTTATACCGTCAACACGTTTTGATAATTCTGCTCGCAGGCTCCTAGACGATAACAACCAGGAACCACGCGTTAGGAGAAGGACAGAAAGAGAGACAAAAATACAGATAAAAAGACTAAGAACATACTACAGCGTCTCACGGAGGTCATACAATCGAATCAAAATATGGTGGGCGCATGTATGCGGTCTGTAGCCATAAGAGCTTCGGCGCTTCGTCGGGTGGCTACTGAGCCACACATATCACGTGCTACAATGCAAGCGAAATGAAGCGCTTCTCCAATGAAGTTGTCGGCTTGTCTCTATTCAACATCAAGTAGATGTGTTTGGAAACCGCATGGCTCACTCTCGCTTTTCAAAACTTCTATATAAGTGTTATTTATTATCGGCAGGCGCGGCAAGGCTATTTCCGTAACGTGCCTGGATAGTCATATGGGCTTGGGCTTGGCGAATCGAACTCGGTTGAGTCAGCTATCGTTTATGGCTGCCGATTAGTACGCGGCTTTAAGTTTCTATCGTTTCTCAGAAGTATATTGATGGTGCATGCGAGGTCGTAGTTACACGTATAACGCTACGGGTGTTCCAATGTATCCCTATTCAGCGGGTCTGCATTTGTACTCCCAGCCGACACCGCGTATCAGTGCTCTGCATGGTCGGTTTAGATCATATGTAAGATAATATACTCACAAAAGTGCACAGAAACCATATAAAACATTTACTAGGAAGGGGACTACAGAACATCACCTCCTACAGTCATTCCAGTTCTCATTCATTCAGCCATGAAATTCTTTAGCTTTGTCGTCGCTGCTCTCTTGCCTCTTCTTGAGGTTTCACTGGCTGCCCCAGTCATCTCAGGCCGTGACTGCGCCTCGATTCCTGCTACTGTTGATGTTGCTGTCCGCGACCACGTGTACCGGATCGCCAAGTCACGCAGCGTGACCGCTAAGGTTATGCTGAGCACTTTCGAGGTACGCATACATTCAATCAGTTCTGGCCGAGTTATCTTGCTAAGTGCTTTTGATACGTTGTAGACCGCCTGGGTTGAGTCGCACGTCAACAACTTGTGAGTGAGATCGGTCCCCAAACGGTCCCTCGGAGCTGAGGTTTTGCACAGGAACTGCGGTGACCAGGACTCGATCGGCGTCTTCCAGCAGCGCCCAAGCCAAGGCTGGGGCACCCACGATCAGATCATGAACGTCGACTACAGCACCAACAAGTACCTCGACCAGGCTATTGTGAACGACCGTAACAACCCTGGGTATACCGCCGGACAGCTCGCGCAGTCGGTGCAACGCTCCGAGTTCCCCGATCGGGTATGCTATGTCAAGACTGTTCGCACTAGTTATCGCTAACAGTCTGTGTTTTGTAGTACGATCAGGCTAAGGCTAAAGCCCAGACGATTCTTGACAATGCGCGCGCCTCTGTTGGCAGCTAGATCAATCAGCTTTGCGAGCTGAAAAGGGATATGGCCCTTTCGCAAAATGGGTGATACAAATTCGGGGTTTCAAATACATTTCAATTTTAGGGGTTAAAAGAGTGTAAATGTGATACATAGTAAGACTCAACATCCATACGGTATCAAGGGTATACCTGACCTAGGAGCCTATACACAAAGCAGGGGTGCCTTGAATAGAGGTTCTAAGATTTGAAGTTGATTTACAGACCTCCTAGGGAACAGCTCTCACATCAAGGTAGGCGAGCTAATCCAAATCTATACCATGCTACTTTGAATTTTGAATTGCGATTTCCCAATCACGAGAGCAAAGGTGAGGAAAGTAGACAAGTAGATATATGCGGTATTTTTAGTAGCAGGCGTGACTTGTTGAACAGCCGTTTCTAGCCGCTTCATAATCACTAGGCTTGGGGCACTTAACCAGACGAACCAGCTTGCACCACAATCCACAACTTTTGGATCCGCGACAAGCCTTTTTGCCTGTCTAGGTACTTGAACAATCACATAACAATATTCCGAGTCAACACATTCCGAATCAAAATTCTTAACAATCATTTATTAGCCATATAGTAACACTTATTGTACATCTTCAACGATAGTGCATGCCTTTCTCCGGGTCCGTGACAAGATGGCTAATTACTGGTTGTTCAGCTTACGTATTTCAGATAAAGCAAGCCTTACTTACACATCACGTACGTGTTCTATCACGGCGACCGCGGAGAAGTAGGAGTAAGTGCCTAGGCGTATGCAGACCAAACACGGAGAAAAGCGAGAAGAATAGCCTGAGCTATGTGGTATTTTCTTGTCTTCTTCGTTGGCTATCTTCACTAAGGGTTTGTTGCTCTGCGCTGACTGGGTTTCATGTGTGAAGACATATGTAACCGTGCCATTCTTCACCGACTCCTGCGCCTGCATCGCATTCGACTTTTGTTTTTCGTCGCGATAGTGGCTTATCTAGATTTGTTGTACGGTCATGAGCGCAGTCAAATCAAGCAGATGATTGTATTTCAGGGCACCTACCATATCACTCCATTTGACGCAGTTGTGAGCGCAGCACCTCCCACATGCGAAAGACGACCCAGCTGCCTTCATCTCCAGATATGTTGCATTGGGGCGGCCCAGAACAGCAAGAAGTGCCTTAGCAATACTTGAGGTTTCTTCATCATAGCGCCAGGAGGTTGCTTCATTGTTAAATATATCTTGCAGATCATCAGGGTAGAACCTGGGTAGCGAGTAATCCAGGAAGAAGGTGTCTGCCCTAAATAGCCGTTGGATGTCCAATGGAAAGCTATTGATAGGACGAGAATCCACTAGGATGTCGAGGTTAGGGATCGTGCTGGAAGTCGTGCTTGTTGACTCCGATGAGCAAACCGGTGGCGCTTCGTGAGACAAATGAGAACTAGGCGGCAAGCGGTTTGTGAGCGCTCGTTCGATTTTGGATCTCCACTCGGCCAGCAAAACCACAAAAGCAGGGAGTACTTCATCCAGAGCTGCTTCAAACTGGTCGTTTGGTCTGTCTGTTTCTAGCAGAAGTTGAAACGAAGTCCAAGAGAGGACCAAGCTTGTAGCTGGGGTAGGTGGCTTTAAAACCCTGTCGCCAGAATTCGTATCCTACATGAAACGATAAAAACAAGTTAGTACTATGAAAATAAGGAAGGATGGCGGCGTTACAATTATGGTAGCCCCATCCAGCTGCGATCCCGCCTGTTTTTGACACCGTATCGGATCGGAGTTAGTTTCATTAGTCTCCGTTGTTTCTTCACCAGAAGCGACAGCATGATCAGCTATGCATACATATGGTGGTAACTTCTGGAGAAGCGAGTATATCCAGTCATGGAGCCGTGATCTTCGTTGTTGTCTACGTGTTATCGCTTCTTCTTTCAACCGTAGCTCCCGGGTGTGCTCGAGAAGCGGGATTAACTGCGGGAGAATAATTTCCCAGTCTAAACTGTAGGTCAGCAAAGAGACTGGTAGCCAGTGAAACATAAACTCACTACGTTCGGTGAGCGGCTTAGCAACGCATACCAGAGAATTCCACTTCTTAGTGTCCTGCTTTTCGCGCGTCTCGAAGTCGCCCTCTATCCATCCAATCTTAAGTAAACGTGTATGAATCCTGCCACCCGTAAGAATGAGATATATGAACTAGACTTTAAACTCACTCATCCTGTCGACTCCCTTTCCGAATGGCTAAGCTATCCTTTTGTTCGTTCTCCATCTTCTCTAGAAACTCAGCAAGAGGTTCCGCACTCTACAAGCGCGACCAGCATCAGCAACGTTAAACCTGCCATCTGGTTACTAACTTTGACTCGCTGTGATCGTTCTTGCATAATCTCCTTCTCCAGATTTGACACGGCCGCCCAGTCCTTTGCACGATTGAGTTCGTCGAGTTTGGCAAGTACCGTAGCCAATTCGTGACTCAAGCACCACCATGTCTGCCTACTGTTTTTGGAGGGAACGATCTCTAGATAAAACCAATGAATAATAAACGAGCCGAAGCGGTCTCAAACAGAAAATACGGACTATACGACTTATGCACCAAGTCCCATTCACGGTGTCCGACCGAGGTCAGCCTAGCGTACACGATTGGCGTCAGTAAATCCCCGAGGTCGATTCCAATAAGCTAGATCGTACTGCGTATCACGACATGAGGCACAGAGTCGAACCTGTAGCACAGGATCCATCGAGCGGAGCGCCTGATTGCCGCACATCTTAACAACAGACCGTTTCGTGGTAAGCTCGTGGCGACGATATGTAGACCCACGCACCGAGCAGTGTTTGCTAAAAACCAATGCCGCATATTGCGGTTCGCATAACCCCTTTGGACATGGTGGTAGACCGGACACGTTGCTCAGAGCGTACTGCCAAGTCTGAATCGCCGACCGATTCATCAGCAGCCGTCGAAAAAACTTGTTCGACCGTGCCAGTAGGATCAAGTCAAGCGGATATAGATACTTCGATATCTATATGTCCGGCAGCACACTGTTGAGAATGGGTGATGGCCGAGCAACACCGCACTCACCTCGGTGAATACCTCGATTGGCATGTTCATCAGTCCCCTCAGCTTCCCTTTCTTGCCTCGCACTCGCTTCACCGGCGGTTCAGCAGTACTTTCTGGGCTCTGACGCTCCTTGCGTCCGCGCTTACGGCTTATGGGCTTTGCCACTTCTGTCTCAGAGTCGCCATCTGATATTGTACCTGCAGTCCTTAATTTAAATAAAAATGGCATAGAGTATGAGCGAGCTAGGCTTACCTTGATCTGAAGCTGCAGAAGTGACCCCCAAATGTTAGCATTCTACTCAAACAACAAAACCACGACGTACTTGGTGGTTCTTTCGATTTTTCTTGAACAGCTGAAGTTGTGGGTTCTGTGCGAGCACTATTCCACGACAAAAGTGAGCGCGATTCATATTGACAAGATTGTCAGCCCACCTTGATCTAGTTTTTGGCTTCACCATACTGATTTTCACAGGTCGTGGTGAGTGGGACGTGCGCCACGAGTGAAGATGAAGTTTGATGGATGTTCAGGGACCGCGTCATTTGCAATCGTAGATCACGCGACATGCGATAAGGCCCAGGCTAAAGTACTGTACGCGCATGAGAAGAACGTCGGTCCCGGTCCCGGCCGAGATTGACGCGACGTTCAGAATTTCCAATGTCCCTTGTCCCGGTGTCTGTCGACGCAGTGGGACACTACTTTCCCGATTTGGTAATATGACGTAATGTGTAATTAAAAATGTGTGATAATTACAAAATATCGCAGTGAAAGATAGTTCTTTTCTATTAGATATCTAAGCACCTCCTGAGTACCGAGAGGGACGGCGTCGGACCCTACTTGATCGGGTAGAAGTGATCACAGGAGTTGGTGGAGCCGGTGCTGTGTCCTCGCCTTCCACGCCTTCAAACTCGTCTGTATTACGAACAGGTTGCAAGGTATCCTGAACGGTCCGGGCATCTAAAATCAGCCCACAGACCTCATCCACCGTAGGACTGAGGTCTTCATCCTCGCCCACTCCATCCGATAGTAACTCGTTGTCCGCCTCGACAGACTCCGTCAACAGCGGCGCGTGCGAGCCAGAGGTCAGCTCTTGATAGAGGGCTGGATTTGATACAAAAGTATCCATCAGTGCCTGTCGAGCTGCAAGGCTGATAAGGCTCTCGTAGGATAAATTGAAACCTGATTCGGGGACCGCACATAGCAAGAAAGCCTAAAGCGATCGGATATATGCGTTAATGCGAGTTAGATAATGCTAATATTTACTACATACCTTCTTGATAAGGTCCGGCCTGTTCACAGCGTGGTACGCTTGAACAATCCAGTTGAGGCTGCGTCGACGCAGCGTTGGAAGAGATTGATCGTTGACTACGTACTGAGGCTCGGTACCGGACTGCAACGCGTTGACTGTTTCGGCGACCACATCGGCGTGAGCTGCGTTACGGATAGCAAGCTTCAAGACCCGTTGAATCCCAACATCGCAGGCTTGAAAAAGCCCAGTACACCCGCCGGGCACATAGTCAAATATGATCCAAGGGTAATTCTCTCGCATCCAGGTGCGAAACTGAGCGGAGCGATGAACAGACCAACAGTCTAACTGCAAAATACATCGCTGGCCTTCAGGTAGATTAGCCTGTCTCATCTGAGCACGGAAGTAAGGCACAAGTATATCCGAAACCCAGTGGCACATAGTTTCAAATGTCGACCAGTAGGTACTAGTGTTCGAGTACTCCAGCAAGAAGCCAAGTTGTTGAGCCTCTAAATAGCCAGGAGCGTCAGAACCAGGGACAGAGCGTGTCGATTTACCCCCATAGATGGCTTGAAATGGAAGCAAAGCGCCAGAACCAGAAACGCCAACCATAAGCGTAAATGCGCGTTTTTCCTCGGCACCCAGTACATTGATCTGTCGCTCGCCAGACATGGTCCAAGTCCTCTGGTCTCCGGAACTATAGACAACTTGTGTCTGATCTGCATTGACGATGCACGAAGCTGGAACCACAAAATCGCGCACAGCACAGGCGATACGAAGAAAGGCTTTAAGTAGAACATCGCGAACATTGGAAGGGTATTTTTGGGCCGCCCGAGTTGCTTTTCGAACAGACCAGCCTAATTCTTCGCGAAGAAAACGCTGTACGAAACGTTCGGAGCAGCGAAAAGCGTGACCATATCGGAAAGTCTGCAAAAAAGCGTCAGGGATATAGTGTTGTATCACCCCCATTATATATCCCCGTATAGCCTTCAAATTGAGAGAGACGCCAGTCTTCCGAAGTGCCAGCAGTCCCCTTTTTATCATTTCGACGATGTTGGGATGATTGTGCTATTTTGTAAGCTCGAGCGTCAGATACAGCCCTGCTACAGCACAAGTGGCATATACTCACAAAGATACTGCGACGACCTGGTCCTACACCTGGTCGAGCGCCAGCTTTAATAGCTCGCATGTGCGCTTCAGTCCATTGTAGTACATCAGGGAAACGATGGTCTCGCCATTGACTAATCCGTTGAGGTCGAAGAAATTGAAATGTGTTAGGATCAAGAAGGCGAAGGCGTTGGACTATATCAACCGGTCGCCAAGGATAGCCAACAGCGCGAGCGGCAGAATCAATTAGGCCCCAGTAGATATCTTGGCACCAGTTGATCCGACCGGTGGGCTGAAGAGGGACCTTGCGCCTGGTCAATCTGGCAGGATCTTGACGGGAAGCAGCAGCGTTGACGAGGCTGTATGGGCGAGAGAGCGAAGAGATTGAGCGTCGAGCACTGAGAAGATCTAATGTACCCTTTACTTCGCGCTAGGCAAGGATTAAGAAAGGAAATTCGGATGGATATGGTATGACAAACCTGCAGATCCATTCGCAACTTCTTGGCTGCAGCCCGTGCCTCCCTCTGTCGAGCACGCCTATCTCGCTTTCGGTTCCGCTCATACTCTCGATGTTTAACCTTCATCCTAGCTGCCAATTGCTCCAATCGAGCGGATTCTTCTTGACGATCCACTAGGCTATCAGCGTATCGACGCTTCTCCTGGACAAGCCATTCATCACGAGATATAGATTTGAAGGGTAGGGTAGTTTGTCGCAACTGGGATTGAGGCATAGGGCGAGGGTCAAGATCATCATCTGAAGATTCGCTCGAAGCGTCGCTTGAAACGTCACTCAATGAATCACTTGAAGCGTCACTCAAAGAGTCAAAAGGAGCGATAGGGTTGCTAGGTTGGCTGGATAAAGTGTTGTTGTCTAGGTTATCGTCTAAATCTTCAAGGAACGTCTCAGAGATGGTTGGGATCTGAATAGAGGCATAGTAAGCTAAGTGGGAAAGTGTATCAGGATGGAAACTATATGCATACCACATTGTCTATAGGACCTAAGAACCGAAGAGCCCAAGCTAGGCGATGCTCCATAGTGCTAGATTGAGCCCATGCGCGATAGGAGCCACCAAGTGTATAGTGTGCCATGCTAGACATTACAGCAACTCCACAAGAGCTGGAGTCGAACTGTGCGCCAACTCTGAAGACCCGGGATGAAGGTACAAGTGCCACAGCATGTCCAAGGAGACCAGCGAGCCAGCGATTAAGGAGATTAATGGTGACAGGGGGTGCCATAATCTCGGTCAGATCAAGCGTATCAGTGAAAGAGTAATTCTGTGAAACCAGGTTGACATGAAGCAGCACCCAGTGCGACGGAAGATGGAGCGGAATTAGCAACTCAGTGACAGATGATTCAATGATAAGCCGGTCAAGGGTGGTTAAACGCGAAGCAGGATACGTAGGAGAACGTTCAAACTGGCGATGCATGTAGTCCATGAAATGAGAATTCAGAGCGTAGACTCCTGGAGTGTGCTCTGGATGCCCATTGATAAACTCGGCACAAGCATTGATATGGTCGTCACTGAGCCATTCGTTCTGAATCAAAGTGGGTAGATGTGACGTCCGAAAGTGCCGAAGGATGGTGTTTGGGGCCGGGGAGTCAAAAGCGAGAGTAGAAAGGTGATCAAATAGACTGGATACAAGCGATTCAGCGGTACTAGAGGACTCGGCCAGCACAACAAGAGACGATAGGGCCTTGAACCATGCGAGAGCGAGTCGTATGAGTGTATAAAGTCGTAGCCAAATCTGCACAGTCCAGACTGGAACATAGGTTCGATGGCCCAGATATAAAATACATAGAGAGGTAGGAGCGATAACAACAGGCTGGGACGACGATTGATCTAGTAGTTGGCGAATTCCGGCAAGTTGTGAAGGGCTAGGGGCTGGGAGTGCCAGCAAGGCATTAAGAGATTCGTCGAGGGTATTGAGTGAGGTAAAAAGGGTAGGGTTCTGGCCAGAGAGCGTCACAAACTCTGAGTCTGGTGGGGGTGGGATGTTGCTGAAACAAGCAACCGCAGCGTCGACAGTTTGAGCAGCGTCGAGCTCGAGTCTTTCGATCACAAGCGAAAGAAAGCTGATAGGCATAGGAGCGACAGAAATAAGCAAGGTGTATGCTGGTGGTTGACAAAAATACTTTGGAGTAGCCTGATTAAATACTGTTTGTGAATTCAAAACGGTAAAACCTTTCTCCAAAGCCATCACTTCATTGCTTGGTAAAGTATTCTTGCACCCAATCAAAATATTTTCTCATGGCTACCTCTTATGCTGAAACGTCAACGGAGGCATGTCCATGTGCACTCTGATCATATGCATATAGACAAGACCAATCATAGGTCGGTGGGTCCACATCTGTTCAGCCGTTTCTAATCAAAGTCCCTATTATAATTGCAACATCATAACATATATGCAGAGGTAGATTACAATCGAAGTCCGTGACCCATGCGTACACACCCCGGGAAACCTTCGGTGGTGCGTTCGGATGTCCCGAGCACCGGCACAGCCACCGACGTTCAGGGCTGTCCCATGTCCCACAGCCGTCTGACGCGGTGGGACACGGGTACCAAGTAGGTCCAAACAAAGCTAAGCGCCCGTCGCTTTTATGTAAGCGACGTTCTTCTCATGCGCGTACAGTATACCACATTTACATATTTCTGGTGGCTGCAGCGGATTTTGCCGAGGCCGTCCTGACTTCAAATTTGGACTTATATGACTGCTAAATAAATGAATTTGCTCAGCGGCTGCAACTCGACTTCGATTGTATGAGATTAGTTGCTCATCCGAGCCCCACTCGTAAGGGATGTCTCTTGTAGTGCGTCGTTGGATTTCTGAATTATTCTTGAATCAGTTCTTGTCTGCAAATATCTACTATCTTCCGGTATGCCCATCCTGCAGAGCAAGGAGACGTAGGGTACTTCCTATGAGATTGTCAAGGCTATTGAACGCTAAAGCTGATTTGGTTTTAGGGGACTCATTAGGCTTGCGTCAATAATGCCGTCATCCCCGCATGCGCCGTCCGTGGCAGCGCCAACCGACCACTGGCCAATGAATCAAGACGTCGCTGATGTCTCGAGTTTTCGAGCATTGTTCGTTTCTACGGATCATTCATTTGGCGTAATACAAGATAAATAATTCGCTAAGCTTGTCCCGGGTCGTGCTTCTCACCTCGATAGAGAACTTCGGATGATGCTCTTAGCGGGGGACTGCTCCGTGACACCACTCGGGAGGATATTCGATTGTGGTAGACTCTGTGGCTTCATTACTCCGCACGAACAACCCATCACAACGCCGTATAGCCTATTAAAAACACCAACCATTCTTCCTGAACTCACTCGTACTGAGAGGCTGGAGATCATCGACGACTTGTGCCGGCCTATGTCTCGTCTGCATACAAAGGGCATGATTCACGGGGACGTAAAGCCATCCAACCTACTGCGCTGCTCTGATGGATCACTTCGTTTCTGTGATTTTGGTGAATCACTAGTCAACGGTAGCGGCACTCCCCCACTGGTGTACACCTTGCAGTACGCCTGACCCGTTTTGCTCATGCCAGGACCCCTCCAACTATTGACCAAAACCGAGGACTTGTACTCTCTAGGAATCACTATTTGGGAGATATACACTGGTTGTACTCCGTTTGAAGGTATTGTTGAAGACGAGGTCGAAGATATCATTCGCGATGGTGGCAGACCCGATCTGTCCCTTGTCGACGATCATGCCGTTTTAACAATCATTAGAGGATATCTCGACTTTGACGATAAAAAGGAGTAGGGCTATTCAGCGGTTGGATCTTAGTCCGCTTCGTCGCTGGGTAAAAATACAAAGTTCGAGTGTTGCGAGTCTCATTTCACGCCAGCTGGGAACCTCTTCCGTGCGATCTAGTTTTGAAATACTTGTACTCGGACTTCCTATCTTTATCAATGTACTGCACGCATACAGCTTCTTCATCACACTCTGAAATTTAACCCTCTTGTGACCTCGCTGTGTGCCGCCATGCTCAGTCACTCCCGCTGGCAGCTGCATGTACAAGGCTACATTTGTTATGTAAACAGCCTTTTAAAAGATATATTATGTACAAGACGTAGCTGAATTTATTGCTCGTACAGGAAGCACTGGGACCAAGAGGGGTAGTAAAATGAAAAGATGGCCAAATCGATTTGAACAACGAGATACCATTTAGGCGGTCTACAATGTAGCTAAAAGTTAGCCCAAATGTGAATTACATATCTAAAAGAACGACTTACGAGACTAGAAATTATTTTGCGTAAGCTGACGAGCGTGTAACATCTGACCCAAGTGCGTGCGTAGATACTCCATTCCCTTCCTACGGTACCCCACGAGATCCTTCACTCCGCCAATCGGACTTGTTACGAACTTGCATTGATGGTACTCCGGAACGTACGCCGAAAGGACTCGTCGGTCTGACTCCGAGACGAACCCATCGCTCTGAACTTGTATATCTTCCGCCTCCCGGCTGGCTTCAGTGCCGATAAAAATACCCAGGAAACCACACATCATACGATACTGAGCAAAATCGTCAAAGTAGAGTTGACCAGCGAATAAACTAAGCTGGAGCCGATGCAGCAAGTTGGGGGAGATTGACAGGGTGTTGACAGACGATGGTATGGAGTAGAACTGTAGATCGGTGAAGGAGAGCATGGAAATGATGACTCGCGAGGCAAATATGTGTAGTCGCACAACAGTACTCTTTCGGATCTCTGGCAAGAGCTGATCAGCCTCATACGGACTCAAAATAAGCAAAGCTCCATCTGATCCAGAGATGACCCAATTTACGGGGCGCATATAGTCGCTGAGTTGCGTTACATCTGTTGTCCTGAGAGTTTTGCAGAAGTCTAAGCTGGCCCGCAGCATCGGTGACCAAGTTTTATGCTGCAGGGTTCCAGAAGCCTTCAAGGGATTGAATAATGGGACAACGCCGGACAAATTCAAAGATGGGAAAGAGCCTGTCCGAACGAATCGCTTTACGTCTGGGTGAATAGAATGGGAAGCAGGTTGGGACTTGGGCGGACGTTCGATTTGACGTTCTCGTTCGACCTCGTGACTGACTTCTCGTTCCTGCTCTTCATCCATGCTCGGATCTTCCAGCTTTCCGACGCCTAAACTGGCAAGCCGCTGTTTGAGACTAGGAATCCCAAGGGCAGTGCGAGTGAATAATCCGGAAGTATCTGAAGCTGAAGCTGCGAGGTCATACATCTCTTCGAGTGTCCGAGACTCGGGAGTCATCCAACCGCGCTTGAGGCTTTCCGTGTTTGTTGTCTCAGAGAATTTCTGCTGTGCATCGGCCCGGCGGTTGTACTCAACCCCTTGCTGTGCCCAATGGGATATATGGTGCTCCAAGTCTTTACAGGTCTCGAGCATCGCCCAGCGTATCACGTCTAGTGCGTCAATGTGACCACTACGCGTTAGGTTGGCAGCCTTGCGAATCTGAGTATCGATCTCGATCGGTGCGCAGAACATGACCGACTGGCCGAACCCAAGCTTTCGCATACGCATACAACCTGCGCAGATAGTTCAGTCTAGAAAGAAATAAGAATAACAGTGATGCATACCTTGTAGCAAACGATCCTTCGTCACCTTCGGACCCAGAGTAACAGCCGCCCGCGTGCCTTTCGGTAGCTTCAGGTCAGTGCCCCGAGTATGACCGTCATCGAGGTACACAATACACTTGTCCATTTGTTGGGCGAACGGAGAAGAGTGAAATGACGCAGGGGTACCGTTTTGAGGAAGGATAACTAGCTCGTCCTTGTCGTTGAAGTATACCGCAGCAGCGATGTCCGGGCGTAACTTCAGCCAGTACTGCACCAGCTCGTCATTTGTCAACTCCAACATTTGAGCACCAACGTCAAGTAATACGCGTATTTCAGGGGTTTGTTTGACCAGCAGATGCAGGAACTCTTTTGCCGAGCATGTCTCACCATTTCCACCTCGGATGCAAAGATAATGATTATTTTCGGGTTTCAGCAAGTAGGTCAAGACTAGAGCATTTGTTGACGATTGTTTAACTGGATCAGACTGAGCTATCGATGTGGGAAGGAGATAGCGGTTATCGTTTGTGCCGCTGAAACCCGTGGTGACATGCATCTTGATCTCGGCGAGATCCCAGCCAGAGGTGGAAAGTTTGTGAGGGAACTGCTTTGCTTCTTTGGGGAAAACAACCGAAGACAAGAAAAAGTCGACGACCGACGAGTTGTGCGCAAACGTAGGAATGAGCTCTTTGGTAAACTGCTCGCGATCTTTAAGGTTGACGCCGCTGAGTTGGTGGAGATTTGGTGGGGTCGTTTCGTTCTGGCGCACCCATTGTTGGTATTCTAGAGCAGGATTGTCAAGTTTGTAAAGCATTTCGAAGCATGTGTCAAGTTGACTGTTGGTAAGCCCTTTGTTGTAGTAACTCAAGCAAGTCAGGACGACCGCCACATCTGGGTGGCCAAACTCAGCACGTAGACTTGGGATATCCTAGCATGACAACCTTAGTTAGGCATTTTATTGTGATACGATTCGGAATAAACACACCTTTGCATGATAAGGTACTGCTAAGAGCGAACGACTTAGATGCAATCCATAATCGACCCGATAGTGCTTGTCTCTCAAAGCAAATGCTATGATCCCGCATGCCAGCAACCCTCGAAGTAAAAGTAGCCCACCGCGCATAGATGGATCAAGACCCTGCAGTATCTGAGCCTCGCTGGCGGGGATGTTGCGGTCAGTGAGAAAACGTAAAGCTACCTCCCGGGTCGCTCGCGGTAGTAGACCAAAATTCAGACTTGGAATAAGCCCTCTAATCGAGTCTTTCGCGATACAATTAATGAGCTTAGACACAACCTTATCCGACTCGGGCATGATTCGAATAAACGGGAACTGTCCAGCACTTCGAGCCTCGTACTTCAGTTTGTCGGGATGATTCTGCTTTAATCGAGTTATGTGACCTGCTACTAACGATAGGACTTGCTGGGTAATTGTCCATCGATCTGGGTGACCTTCCAACGGTTGCTGCTCGCCGACGGTATAAACAAGCTGATAACGGACGTGCAATATCTCATCGCTCTCATCCAAGATGTCTCGAGCGTTGTTTGAGAGCCACCTTTGTGTCTCTCGCAAGCTGTTTGAAGCTGCGATCTCTTTGGAGGTCGACGATGATAATAGCTGGTCGATCCCCATAAGTTTGAACGACAGGATATGCTCCGGCTGCACAAGGAGAATGCCACCTTCACGCATACATTCTGCATACATTTCTCGAATTTGCTTCGCTTGCTCCTCGCCGACTCGAATATGACGCCCGAATGGCAGGTAGTACACCCGACGATTAACTAAACCCGACAAACGGCTGACTAGTAGATGAAACATCTGTCGCCAGAGCGGCTTGAGAACGACGACGCGGACGAGGTGTGTGCTGTCGGCCAGGGCGGCAGCAATGATAGGGACGATAACGGAGGACTTTCCCTCACCCATGTTGAGCTGAAGGACTGTGCTCGATGCTGAAGAAGGCGATATCATCTCGCGAGCGACCTGAGTCTGCACTGTCCTTGCGCTGAAGTTTCCATCGATCTACAAGACATTCTGCTCAGTAGCTGGTGCGATGTATTATGTATATTACTTACCTGAACCAAGAGCCAATCGGGGTGTTCTGCTTCGTCTCCGGAGCTTGCATTTGCAAGACTCAGCTCTTTGAAAAATTCGTCATGCTTCGCGTCATGAGCTAAGCTGATCAGGCGTTGCGAACGTTGGAATTCGATAAATGCACGTGCATACTTCTGAAGCTCCATTCGTTGCTCTTTTGGTATATTTTTTCGAGCCCGGAGTGCAAGTTTTGACAGAATACTTCGAGGGGTCAGCCGTGGCCAGACTCCAGCAGCAGATACAACAGTTTCCAACGGTGTGATTGGACCCAGCCAAGCTTCGATAGCTTCGAGATTCTCGCGTAGATAGCCTTTGTATAAAGCCCTGTTTTTCTCGAGATGTGAAAACTGCGGTAACTGCTCTGGTGTCACCTGAGCACGAGCGCAAGAGAGGTCCATGCGACTTATTTCAAGATCTGACCCGTAACGTCGGCAAAGTGGACGAGATGAACTATCATGGAACTCAGCTAAAAGTCCCTTTAGTCGACTGGTGTCGGGCGGGTTTCCTTGGGGCAGAGAAGCGGAGATCATAGGCTGAAGAGGAACATCTACCAGTGTGGGCCGAACTCGGTGCTCCATAAGCCCATTTAAAATTAACAAGCTCCGGAGATACGCAGAGGTGGATTCTTTAGACGCGGGTTTAGATAAAGCGGAAGGCATAGTAGAATACTTGAGGTTGATGGTTATAGGTCTAGAAGCAAGCGCTTGCTCGACACGGCGCAGGTGGTTTTGAATATCGACGTTTCTCGAACAACTGTCAAAATAAGATTGAACCTGCTGGCGGCAATTGTTGACGTCGAACCAAGAATAGTAGACTGAAGAGGGATTCGAGGGCGCATGTGGCCAGCAATCAGCCCAAAACTGAGTCAGCTGTGATTCGTATGTGGAGATGTTCGAGCTATGATGGTTTGATCGGCGCTGACCCCAGTCGAACGCAGACTCGTTGGCCCTCCTCGGAAGATTGCTTGATGGAGTGGATCCAATACTCAGACTAGCATTTCTAACGAACTGCGAGATGCGATGTGTTGTTGGTTTATATTTGTCGGATAGTTGGTACATTCGATGAGTCGGTGGTGCCAAGGATTGAAACGACAAGTTAGACACAAATGAGATGAGGATTGGAACGAAGTCCAAGGAAAGTGAGCCGCCGTATACTCCGGATGCCAAACAAATTCCAAGCGCGTACTGATTACTAGATGCCTCGGCTTGTCGACATAGATTGTACATTGAGAGCCAGGACGAGGGCAGGTGGAGCTTTAGCCATTCTCGGCTGTATGTTAACTGGAGATCGGAAGAGGGACCATGTACGACACCCCACCTCTCAAACTGGGACTCCAAGTCAAAGGGGATATAAGTCTGCTTTCCCCACCTCTTGCGTGCTATATCAGCAGCCCAAGATGCGAATTGCCCCTTTTCAGTCCAGCCGTAGGGTCTGTGATCATTCGGTTCGTACCAGACGCTATCGTTCTCTCCGCTTAGCTGATTTCCCAAAGCGTTTGGAACCTGGAACACTGTATCGATAGGATAGTACGCACGAGTCCGATACGCCGCGCGGCAAAGCAAGACTTCCTCGAATTTCGTTGTGTACGGTTCGAGGTCAAAGTTCACAGGATTGAACAGTCGAAGAGAATCAGCCCGCTTGAGGATCGAGTTTGCACTAGTACAGAACGCGTAGTGTTGTGCCAACGGCGGAAGGGAACTCCAGCTAGTTGTCTGCATCACTTGAAGATGAGCGGGATAATACGTTCGTTGCGGTGTGAGTGCTCCAATCAGCTTGAGAATCCGTGCTTGCTCCTCGTCAATCTGGTCAAATGACGTTGTCGCAGGTTCCGACATCTCGTGCAGAGCTTCCTCAGTACCTGTTCGGCCGGTAAGCGGATCCGGAAGACAGTGACTGGTAAGAGCATGGAGATAGATCTTGAAGAGCCGGCTGGTAAGGCTAGTATTACTGTTCGCGAGATATCCGAGGCCATCGTCAATCTTGTACTGATAAACGGTAACGTGGCGCTCGGAGCCACGGTTGATCGTCACTTCTGCATGATGCATTCGAAGTGCAAACCCAACAGTACCATAGGGTATCAGAACGGCTCGAGATTGAGGGAGCGTTTTTGCAATACGATTTTTTGCACAGAGAATCAGTTGGTCTCGCAGCCCAAACATAGTGCCAGATGACTGCGTCTTATCAATGATCTGTCCGCGAAAGTTCCGCGATTCGAGTTGCATATCCTCGTTTATAAAAAACGCTAGCTTCATCCGAGGTAGTTCTGCGCTGATCTCGGGCACGTCCGAGTTTGATCTAGTAATGTGCAAGTAGCGCAAAGACTCGAGCGGAGCGATGTGGCGCGATATATCCCGAAAAGCAAGACTGTGCACATCAACTAGCGAGATAGAGTTACTCTCGGCAGTCATTGTCATAACTGAAGCCGAGTTGGTTGAGAATTGAAGGCGCCAGTTGTTTGTATGCGGAACCCATGGATTATCAAGCGGCCGGAACTCCACGTCACCAGTTTTCAAGTGCATCCAATGGTGGTAATCCGTCGAGAAAAACAACGGGAAGTCGTCCGTAAGTTTCGAGTAAGGTATCAACTCGAACGTGGCACCACCTCGTAGCGCCTGGATAATGAGTTCCCCAGTGTTGGCATCTAGGCAAAAAGAGACCTGATAGCGAAGATTCAGTTAAAGTTTGTTTGTAGCCATAGCAGAGTTAAACATACCTGGTTTCCTTCAATATGCGTACGGGTCGCAAAAACCATACCTGGTGAGTTGGCAGGGACAACATCGAGTACTTTCTAGTAGGAGTAGGTCGCGGCGTGAGACAGCGAACAATCACATGATTCATCAAACGTACCTGCCCAAATAAGCGAGTATATGTCGGATGAGTAACGTAATTACGTGGCAAGCGTCCAAGCGGCTGGCCATTGACTAACAGCGTGCCTTCCAGTAAGTTGAGATGAACCTGTTGTGAGTTACTAGTAGAGTTGCTCGCAGTGTTAGCTGTAGCCCATCGTGAATTTGGATTGGGGAGTGCAGCCCAGCCGGAAGAGCCAGGACGGTAACCGTTCCAGTATCGCGAGATCGAGTCTTCGAGAAGCTTAGGGTAACCTTGTAGTTTCTTGAGGATAATTGGAAGCGCCTTGAATGCCAACCGACGATCGCGACATATCAACGTTTGCAAATGTCGAGGCATCTGGTCGAACCTCGGAGGTTGGTTGTCGTGCAAAGTCACAGAGCAAGAAACAAAGGCAAGATAATCGTCGGTGCTGGCTAGCAGTTCACACAAGTGGGGTTTATCGACATCGTAAGTAGATCGGCATATGACTGCCATTTCGCAGATGCGTTGTTGATAGTCGAGTATTTGTGACTCGAGCTCGGCATTCTGAAGCTTGGTCGAAAGTTGTTCCAACCAGCTAAATGTAACATTTCGCGCATCTCGAAGAAAACGGTAGCCTTCATTATGCAAGATGGCGTCGGTCGCCGACGAGAGCAAGCGAGCAACGAGGATGACTAAGCGGTATGATTAGCAAGGCAAACTATGATTAAGTACAAGAACCTACCAATTATGTGCACGGTCGTGCCTTCCAACCAGTTGGCTCGAACACGATCCAGGACTCGGAAAGCCTGATCAATTAAAACACGGCCGAACTGGAGGTTATCAAGTTCCATATGCCAGTCTCGAGTTGGTCCATCCTGGGATAGAACTCCGATCTGCCAAGCAGCTTGTGTATGCAGCATATCGACTTCTTCGCGGCTGAGTGTAAGGGTGTTTTCTTCGAGGCCACGCACGATGTTCATCCATTGGAGACGAGGTCCACTCCGAAGTGTTCCAAAAGCATAGTGCTCATGCAAGGAAAGGTCTTTCGGGCAATCGGACTGATCGGCGAGAACTTGATTCGATGTATGCGTTGTTCCTTCTAATGCGTATTGGAGATAAGAATACGAACTCCCAGCAGCTAGATCAAACGTTCCGTATTTAGAGAAGCTAGCGCTGACGAATGGCCCGGCAGCCCAGGTGTAGTTAGAAGAATCGAAAAGCTTAAAATTCAAGCCATTGTTGACGCAAACCATGCTTTGGGTAGTAGGAATTTTTGTTTCCGAGTAATGCGAGCGGCAAAACGACTTGGTGGACGATGCAAAAGTGATCCGTCCCTGCGATGAATTAGCCCAGGAACTGAGACCATCATAGTTCTCTAAAACACAATGAGGATTGGCTCGTCCATCCCGGGTTGAGTTTCCAAGATCGCAGAGGATTTTATAGGTGGCATCTCGCCATAAACTCAGCTCTTCTGGGCACTGGAGCTCGAACACTGCAGCCTGAGCATCGAGACTCCCTGATGGCAACGGCCATTCATGAACTGAGATCTTCATCCTGTCCGCTCGTTGTTGCATGCTGCATCGATCGCACCAATTTGAATGATAACTGTCTCCCCACTGGTCCTCATGATATTGGCAGCTAGCTCGTGAGATCGAAGATACGAGTTCAGCATGCTGCTGGTTTAGGCGTTTCAACTCCTCGATTTTGTTGTTGCGCTTGCACTTCGCGTCTTCCTCAATCTGTACCTTGGCATCTTGAAGGCTAGGCGATTGCTCGAAGAACCGAACAGATAGAGAATTGCGATCCGGTTTCGCCGTGAAGACCGAACCCAGTGAGGCATTGGCATGTCGACGTTGGATGTAATTCTGAATCGTATTGGCTCGCTCAAGATGTACCCTAGAGCGCAGTAGAAGCGGCTCAATAATGTTTTCAGGGATTTCAGGAGAGTACTTGAGTAGAAGAATGTGCCGAGAAGTGGCCAACCGATCCAACGCCATCCAAAGCTCCATGATGGTCAGCATCATTACGGATCGATCGGCAGTATCTTGAGTGTAGTATGAAAGGGCAGCATTTGTATACTGATCGATGCAAGAAGAGATAGTCACGCAAGGGGTGGCCGAGTTGCGCTGAAGCCTGTTATCAACCCACGAGGAGAGATGGTTGTGGACCGCATCCTCAAAGTCAAAAAGCGCAAGGTGCTTGTGCTCGTTGAAGGAGCGAGCCAAAGCCCCGTTGGAGAACACTGAGAAGCTATTCTGACCAGCCAGCCTAGCTCCATGATTCGGACTGAAAGTGGCACTCTTGTCGCGGCTTGAGCGCCCTTGTAGGACTTTGCGCAAATAGTCGCGAGAGTTAGGAAGACTCTGAACCACGGCGCGCTGGTGATCGAGTTTCAGCGGACCAAAAAGCGGGATGTTATTTTGGATGGCCGCCCAACGTTGTTGAAGAACAGCATCTGTTTTATCGCTTGCGTCCTTCGCGGCTTGTATGATAACGTCTGACAAAGAGTCTTGAGCCTTGAGCATTCGACGTGCTATTTTAGCTCGCATAGAAGAGAGAAGATCGCTTGAGAAAGCAGATACCCGGCTAGAAAGGCCAAGTAGGTGTGCGTGGAGATAAATCATAAAGCTTTTGTAGTCCGCTACATCGACTGAGGTCTGGATGGCAACGCGAATAATAAGCCAAATAGGGGATCGGCGCCAAGGAAGGTACGTATTGTCCCACAGAACTTCGTCGGCGATGCGCTTGACGATACGACGCGGCTCTACCTCATTTCCGAAGCCACGAAGAATACCAGTAAACAGCTGAGAGATATAATGTGTGTCCGCGACGTCGCGTACTTCGGCAACCTTTGATCCTGCTTTGACAGTCTTGGCCTGCGCATCTTCCAAGACGTCAACGTTCATGTGAGCTAGGAAGTTTGCGACTTCCTCAACGAAGCCGGGATCGTTGGCAGTTGAGTTCAGAATTCGAATAGTGGGTCCCGGAAAGTGACGAACGAGTTTGCCCGAAACAGACATCACGGAAGCGTTGGGGGCTTGAGCCTCAAAAATTTCAAAGGTGGTGGCTTCGGACGATTTGCGGATGAGAACAGCAGCGTTCTGTTCACGGATGTGAAGCGCCAACACGTCTTAGGATATACGAGATTAGCGTTGATTGAACATATAGTAGCAAGTACTTACCACCAGCCCTCATGTTCGCCATGTCCTTTGCAAGGGTACGTTTCTCGAGTGGGTGTACAACATTCTGGGCAAGCTTGGAAAGCATACTAGCCATCTTGATCCACTCCCCGGAGTCATCCGATACAAGCTTGCGGTATTTCTCGACAGCATCTAGAGTCGATAGAACCAGACGACGGTTAACCTGCCGCTCTTGATCCTCGAACAGCGCTTGTTGTGGAATCTTGGGCGGTAGGAATACATGATAGGCAGTGTGCAGAATAACTTTTTCTTCTTCTGAAAGCGGTTTTGCCATCGTATAGCGATGTGGTGGAAGGGTAAAGGTCGACTGGGGGGGCCTCTGCGTTTATTAACCCAGGTAGCCACCGCCACTGAATCGATTTGCAATTGAGATAGCTTTGTTGGTCGTTCCTAGAATGGAAACAATTAACCCCGGTGACAACGTGTTGCCAGTCAATCATTGCACAGGCGCCCCGGAACAAATAGAAGCACTCGAAAAGTCGAAAGATCGATATTGATAAACACAGCGTTTGCCAGGTGCGCGTGGTTCCTTGGTTGTACGCGAGTCAGCCAGAGCTAGAGAGGAAAGCCTTAGAGCACAAACGAGCATCGTGACGAAATGGATTGGCATGAACTAGATTTACGAGATTATCGAACGGCGCTATTCCCGCATCGCCTCGAGCGGTGGTGTCACAAATGGGAGTCGTGTAGCCACTTGGAATAAGGTTCGTTTGATCGAATTCAAAGCATAATCTGTGGGTGTATAGTAGTACTGGACAAAGCCTGCATTTCAGCTCCCCTGAACTGAGATGGGCGAACAATTCCGAATATGGCGTCCAAACGCAAGGAGCCCCCGAAGTCTTTATTCTCGGCAAGCGCTATGCCGACGGAACTTTCCAAAAGACAAAGCGAGCAAGTATGGCATTCGCGTTGCCAAAAAATATCCAGTGCAAAGATCAGATATACGAAAAGAAAAAGCAATCAAATAAGGGATGCAATAAAGCTTTAGTCTATAATAGGCTCGAAATCTTTAACTCTACACTCGAAAATCGAGAAGTAGATCGATGGTCGAGGCTGAGAACAGGGAAGGCGGCGGCACGTGATTGGCTTAATATAAATGAAACCAAACACTGCGCGGCTGGAGTTTGAGGCAAGGCTTTTTGTGAGGGCTAGCCAGACAGAATACGGTGAGAAAGAACACTTATTTAATTGATATTCTCATAGAATAGCGTCCTGTTCTCATTATAATCACTTATTGTCCATTCTTGCGCTTAGTGCCGAAGTGGTTCTGTGAATCAAGGCAACCTTTGAGCCTTCAGCACTGGAAAGTTTTGCTTAGCCGATTTTTGGCGCT